>MU185273.1:119185-130035 GCA_016904865.1 Pissodes strobi | reverse complement strand
ATAGTTTTTCTAAATATTATAAGCATATTTTTTGGCTTCATTATTTTTTCTCAAAATATCGTATTTAGCTTTGAATTTTTCTCAGTAGATCAGACATATCTAAATTCATATTTGTCTGGACAGCATATGCGATTTTTACTAAATATTATTTGGTTTTGTTGATTTTTCTCAAAAATTCGAAAATTATCTGCCGATGTCTCATCATTGTATCATCAACATTTTAGAGTACCTACCCAATATTGTAAATATCTTAAGCGAATTAAATTACATATACAATAGTTTTTCTAAATATTATAAACATATTATTTGACTTCATTGCTTTTTACCAAATATTGAAAATTATCTGACGTTATCTCTGCACTATTACCTTTAACACTTGAGAGGAACCTATATTGTATATATTTTAAGTGGAAGCATTTAGAATCATATTGATTCTAAAGCATATATAATTTAACAATTATTATAAATCCTGTATTTAGCTTTGTTGTTTTTTCTAATATGATTAGAAATTATTTAAATTCATATTTTTCAGAACAGCATATACAATTTTTACTAAATATTATTTAGTTTTATCAATTTTTCTTACAGGTTCGAAAATTATCAACAGATAGAACCCAATATTGTATATATTTTCAATTAAATCATCTAAACTCATATTATTTCTGATAATATTATAAATATTTTATTCAGCTTCGTTAATATTTCTCTGAAGATCAGCACATGCATTTTTTTTTCTAAATATTATAAGAATATTACTTAGTTTATCTGACTGTGATCTAAATATATGTTCTACGCAACATTGTATATATTTGAAGTCAACTAAACTAAACTTCAGAAATCAGAAGCATATACAATTTGTGCTAAAATTAACAGTTGTTCGTTCAGCAGATAAAATTATGTCTAAGTGTTACAAGCATGTTATTCAGTTTTGTTAATTTTCCTCAAAAATGCCGAAATTATCTAACAATGTCGAAACACCGCTATATCTAACACAAGAGTACCTAATATTGTATATATATTGAGTTAAATCATCTACCTTTTTTTTTCAGAAGCATAGACAATTTTGGATAAAAATATATTTGCTTCGTTCATTTTACTTGGAAGATAGGAAATTATCTAAACCGACATATTACTAGTCGGCATATACAATGTTCTCTAAACATTATTAGCATGTTATTTAGTTCCATCAGTTTTTCTCGGAAAATCGGAAATTATCTGACAATGCCAAAACACCGCTATATACAGTATTTAATACACTACTCTTTTTCTCAAAAACATATACAACCTTTGCTAAGAATTATAAATATTTTATTTATCTTTGTTAAATTTTTTCTCCGAAGAACGAAAATTGTATATCTAAACACACATTTTACCAGTCAGCAAATACAATTCGTTCTAAACATCATCAGTTTCATCACTTTTGCTGCTATATAGAGTACCCAATATTGTATATATTTTGAGTTAAATCATATACAAATTTTGCTAAACATTATAAATACCGGTTTGTTAATTTTTTTTCTCCGAAAAACGAAAATTGTATATCTAAACACACATTTACCAGTCAGCATATACAATTATTTCTAATTAATATAAGCATACTATTTAGTTTTCTTAATTTGTCTCAGAAACTCGGAAATTATCTGGCTTAACACTTATATCTAACTATGTGTATTACCCAACATTGTATATATTTTAAGTGAAATCATTTAGACTCATATTTGTTTGGAAGCATATACAATTTTCGCTAAAAATGGTAATAATTCATTTTGTTTGGTTCTTTTTGCTTGAAAGACACAATTATCTGAACCGTTTTATTAGTCAACATATACAATGTTTTCTAAACATTATGAGCATATTATTTAGTTTCACTAGTTTTTCTCGGAAGATCGGAATTTATCTGATAATGCCTCGATGCTATTATGTCCAACATTGTATATAATTTAAGTGAAATCATCTACACATTTTTCAGAGACATATACAATTTTTGCTAAAAATTTTAAAAGAATGTTAATTTTTCTCCGAAGACTGGAAATTCTATCTCTGTACTCACATTTTCAAGGTTTTAAAATCGATTTGTGGCTCGCATATTTTGGCTGAAACAGTGTTGCCTTGTCTCGCTCGATTTGGAAGTTTTTGCTATCATATTTTGATGCTTTTTTTAAGCTCAAAAACCAATGAAAAGTGGCTCCTTGGCACAATTTTAACAACTTTTCCAGTTATAGGTAAATTAAAAAATATATATAGATCGTCAGCATTGATAGGATCATTGGACCAGATATGGCAACGTCGTATTAATTCCTAGTCGATCACTTAGCAGCATTTCTTTTTAATATGTTATATGCTATTACAAACTGAGAATATTATAGGCATCAAAATCTAAATATTTCGTATTTTTCGCAGCTCCCCTGTCAGTTTGCCTGAGATGCCCGTCCGGCAACTTTTCTTTGTTCGCCTATTTTTCGCGTAATCCATCTCGACGTGTAACCGTATTATCACAAATCTCTGATTTAGTCTTACATCTATATACTTTATCATAATTATGTTCTCTTATAAGGCGAATTCCACTACGAGCCCGTAAAAACGCATTTACATTTCCTATCGATGTTAATGACTACGTAGCCTAGATATATTTTACGATAGAAAATATCGTGGAATTCGAGCGTGGAATATTTAATGAACATATATATACGACTTTGGATTTTATTATTCGTATATCTTTCGGTCTTTCTTTTGCGAAACGGTCGCTCGCAGCAGTTTAGTTCACATGGAACCCTATATAGATATATAATTTGTGTTTTGTGCTGAAATTCACGTGACAATTATTCAATGATTCCTTTCAGTTTTCTAATGAACTTTATTTCCACGAACTTGAATTTTTTATTCAAGTGCAAATATTGGATAACAAAAATTAATAATGGCCAATCCGGATGCTGATTAATGCACATAATCGGATCCTACGTTGCCAATTGTACACTTAGAAAGTATATATGACTCAATGTTAAAGCTTAAACTCAATTCGGAAATATCATAGATTTAGAAGAGAAACCGACCGTAATAATGATTTTGCAATTATTGTAACAGCCAATTAACTAATTAATTAATTACACCTGAATGCACTCATCTCACCTCCGCTTAAATCGGTAAGAAATCTTAAAAAGAAAGTACCAATATTTAAAATTTGTTTTTGACCTTATTACGTAATGACGGTGTTACTCGATCGTAACGTCTAAATTAATTAACGGGCGCTTTTAATATGATAAATTGGACCTTTCAAAATTTTGACCAATAAAAATTTAACTTATGTCGATTTTTGCATAATATTTAATTTCTAGGACAATCGCGGCAATAAAACGGCTGGGCGCCTAATAAAACGTTCATGCGAGAAACGTTATCGTTATTTAAATAATTGTATTCAGGCTTGTGATAAATTTTAGTCTATCGGGTGCACTTATTTAGGCGCTAAGACAACACAATGCAAAGTCATACTACATCTCTTTAAATTACTTAAAATAATGCAGAAGTATTTAAAATGACATATTCCAGGTTAAATCTGTTTGCACACACTACATTAGAATTTAAAATAACTGTAACTAGTTACAAATTAAAAGTAACTTATCAGTTACTTATGGAGGAGTAATTTAAATACCTAGTATAGTTACTTTACAGAACTATCTAGTTCCATCTAGTTATTTACTATATATTCCCAAGCCCAAGTATCTAGTTATTTTCAGTGACTAGATATTGTAAAGAATCATTTTAAACGTGTCAGTGCACTGCCACATTCATAGTTATGTGAGCGGTGAAATATTTTCATATCTAAGATACTGCAGAACTATTTAAAATAGCTTTAAAAGTAGCTAGTAACTGATTACTTTACAAAATTACTAAAAATTTGGTAACTTCAAATAAACTAGGTACTGTCAAGTAACTGGATACCCGAAAGGATCTTCTTGAACCTTTTTGTCTTGGTTGCATCAATAATAACTTAGGCTGTCGACAAATAAATTCTTGAAGTTTAAGAAGTAACAAGTTACTGCGAATGTAAAGTATCTAGTTACTTTAACTGGATAATCTGGATTCTCAAATCTCCTAGGTATCTAGTTACTTTTAATAATGTAAAATATTTAATTACTTTGAATAACTGAATACTGTATTCATAACACTGATCACAATAGTATGCCCTATTTAATTTTGATGCTCTCCTATGAAGACTCCAAATCTAAGATACCACACAGGAACTATCTAGTTACCAATTGACTTGCTACGAATTGCATCTAAAATATAGTTATTTTTGTTTTATAAAACGAGTAATTTTATTTAGTAATTGTCAAGGTATTTAAAGTAACTAAATACTGAAAGTATATTTTTTAGAGTTGCTCATAGTTTCAGCTATATCTAGAATACTTTTGGAAATAACTAATTACGAATTGAAAGTAATTTTTACTGCCTAAATTATTGTTAATCTTTGTCTTATAAAATACACAACATAGATAACTAGTATCTAGTTACTTTAAGTAATTAGATATTCAAGAATTTGTTTTTGAATTACTTACAGCTCTAGCTGAAATCTCTCGGAATTATGAAGCGTTTGCAAATTCAGGATACAGCAGATATTGTTAAAGTAACTAGTTACGAATTAAAAGTAACTGTTACAAGCTACTTTAGGAAAGTGTCTAAGGTGTTGTCATTCTTAGTTAGATAGTAATCACCAAGATACTTTAAGGTATCTAGTTACTTACTATAAGTAACTAGATACTGAAAAGCATTTTTTGGAATTTCCCATAGCTTCAGGTGGAATCACTCTGAGTACTAGATTAACTGTTACGAATTACTTTACAAAAGTATCTAAAATATAGGTGCTATCTGCCATGTGGAAAGCATAATTGTCAAGGTATTCTATTTAGATAGTTAAAGTATCAAGTTACTTTAAATAACTAGATACTGTACCGTAATTTTTTAGAGATACTTATGGCCTCAGGTAGAATTTCTCTGAATTATAGGACATTTGCAAATTTAAGGTGCAGAAGAAGTATCTAAGATGGTTTGGAAAGTACCTAGTTACGAACTTAAATCAAAATTACAGGTTACTTTACGATGTTATGTAAGATATTAAAGTATCCAGTTACTTTAACTGGGCTTTCGCAAATTTAGAATATTGCAGAAGTACTTCAGATACTTTTGAAAGTGATTACTAGCGAATTAAAAGTAACGGTTACGAGTTACTTACGAAAGTGTCTAAGATATTCTTGTTCTAAGTAAGATAGCAAATTACTTAAAGAAATGAGATATTCAAGAATGTTCTTTTGAGTTACTTACAGCTCTAGCTGGAATCTCTCTGAATTATGGAGCGTTTGCAAATTCAGAATACCGCGGTTATTGTGAAAGTAATTAGTTACGAATTAAAAGTAACTGTTACAAGTTACTTTACGAAAGTGTCCAAGGTGTTGTTATTCTTAGTTAGATAGTAATCATCAAGATACTTTAGATACTTTAAGGTATCTAGTTACTTACTTTAAGTAAATAGATACTGAAAAGCATTTTTTGGAATTCCCAATAGTTCCAGGTGGAATCTCTCTAAGTACGAGATTAACTGTTACGAATTACTTTACAAAAGTATCTAAAATATAGGTGCTATTTGCCATGTGAAAATTATAATTGTCAAGGAATTCTATTTCGATACTTAAAGTATCTAGTTACTTTAAGTAACTAGATACTGTAGCGTAACTTTTTAGAGATACTTATAGCTTCAGGTGGAATTTCTCTGAATTATAGGACATTTGCAAGTGTAAGGTGCAGAAGAAGTATCTAAGATGGTTTGGAAAGTACCTAGTTACGAACTTAAATCAAAATTACAGGCTACTTTGCGATATTTTGTAAGATATTAAGGTATCCAGTTACTTTAAGTAATTAGATACTGGAAAGTATTTCTGGGGCTGTCTCAAATTAAGCATATTGCAGAAATACTTAAGATGCTATTGAAAGTGATTGCTCGCGAATGAAAAGTAACGGTTACGAGTGGCTTACGAAAGTGTCTATAAGATATTCTTGTTCTAAGTAAGATAGTAAATTACTTTAAGAAATTAGATATTCAAGAATGTTCTTTTGAGCTACTTACAGCTCTAGCTGGAATCTCTCTGAATTATGGAGCGTTTGCGAATTCAGAATACCGCAGTTATTGTGAAAGTAATTAGTTACGAATTAAAAGTATCTGTTACAAGCTACTTTACGAAAGTGTCTAAGGTGTTGTTATTCTTAGTTAGATAGTAATCATCAAGAGACTTTAGATACTTTAAGGTAACTAGTTACTTACTCTAAGTAACTAGATACTGAAAAGCATTTTTTGGAATTCCCAATAGCTCCAGGTGGAATCTCTCTAAGTACGAGATTAACTGTTACGAATTACTTTACAAAAGTATCTAAAATACAGGTGCTATTTGCCATGTGAAAATTATAATTGTCAAGGAATTCTATTTAGATACTTAAAGTATCTAGTTACTTTAAGTAACTAGATACTGTAGCGTAACTTTTTAGAGCTACTTATAGCTTCAGGTGGAATTTCTCTGCCATTTGCAAATTTAAGGTACTGAAGAAGTATCTAAGATGGTGTGGAAAGTACCTAGTTACGAACTTAAACCAAAATTACAGGCTACTTTGCGATATTATGTAAGATATTAAGGTATCCAGTTAATTTAAGTAATTAGATACTGGAAAGTATTTCTGGATACTTTAAGGTATCTAGTTACTTACTCTAAGTAACTAGATACTGAAAAGCATTTTTTGGAATTTCCCATAGCTCCAGGTGGAATCTCTCTAACTGTTACGAATTACTTTACAAAAGTATCTAAAATATAGGTGTTATCTGCCAGGTGGAAAGTATAATTGTCAAGATATTCTATCTAGTTACTTTAAGTAACTAGATACTGTAGCGTATTTTTTTAGAGATAGTTATGGCCTCAGGTGGAATTTCTCTGAATTATAGGACATTTGCAAATTTAAAATACAGCAGAAGTATCTAGGATAGGTTTGAAAGTACCTAGTTACGAATTTAAACTAAATTTACAAGTTACTTTACGAAATTGTAAACGATATTAAAGTATCTAGTTACTTTAAGTAATTAGATACATGGGACTTTGAAAATTCAGGATATTGCATAAATACCTAAGATACTTTTGAAAGTAATTAGTAGCGAATTAAAAGTAACTGTTATTAGTTACTTTACGGAAGTATCTAAGATATTCTTGTTCTAAGTAAGATAGTAATTTGATAAAATACTTTAGATACTTTAAGGTGTCTAATTACTTAATTTATGTAAGTAGGTACTGTAACGTAATTTTTTTGAATTACTTATGGCTTCAAGTGGAATTTCTCTGATTATAGGACATTTACAAATTTAAGGTACCTACAGAAGAAGTATCCAAGATGAGTTACGAATTTAAATCAAATTTACAAGTTAGTTTACGAAATTATGTAAGATATTAAAGTATGCAGTTACTTTAAGTAATTAGATACTGGAAAGTATTTATGGGGCTTTTGAAAATTCAGGCATAAATACCAAAGATACTTTTGAAAGTGCCTAATTATTGGCGAATTAAAAGTAACCTCACGAAAGTGTAAGACATTACTCTAAATTAAATACTAATTTTCAAGATTCCCTAGATACTTAAAGGTGTCTGGTTACTGGCTTTAAGTAACTTATATCTTAGATACTTTTGCAGAATCTTGTGAGTTATGGGGAATTCCAAAATATGCTTTTCAGATATTTTGTAATTCCCAAGGTGGAATCTCTCTGAGTTACGGGTCGTTTGCAAATTCAAGATACCGCAGAAGTATCTTAAGATACTTTTGAAAGTGACGTTACTGGGACACGTAATATCTCTATGATTAGTCGTAGCTATGCTTGTGTTACTCGTTGGGCCACTCTGAGCTATTCGGCTGGTATTTTAGCGTGAGTCTTGACTAGCTCAGTTAATGGGTTAGTTTGGTGCTGACAAAAATATGATTTCTCCAAGATTTCAAAGTAGTGTTTGAAATAGTCGTAATCGGTTTTAATGTTTGAAACTTGAAAATTCAGAATAATACAGAGACTAGATATTTAAACTTATATTATGTGATTCCATTATGCAAAACATCGAGAAGATATGGAATAATAAAAAAGATAATGAACGTACGGGCATGTGTGCTCGAAAAACACTGTTATTTCGTACAATTTTTAGTAAATATGTACTATTAAAATACAATTTAGGCCGGGACCGTCGACCCAGGTTCGCCGAGCTTAATAATTAGTTTCTAGCAACATTATAAAAGATAATGGAGCTCATTTTACCTGATTCAAGTGGCCGTACAAGACAATCTTCTTCAAACCACTTTTGTGTTGCCTTTTTTAGAGTGTCTTTAAAATTTGTCCATTTACACGCGGATGCGAGGCATTAACTTTCAGAGTTGCATTACGGCCGCAATTAGGCGAAAAATTCAGGAAGCACACTGATAAGTTTTGTGTATCGTAAAAGCGGTTTATTAGCCGGTGCGTACGATAAAAAGAAATGTTCTCGGTTCTAATTTATATATTTTTTAGTTTTACGGGCCGAGATAAAAGATCTGGCTGGCATGGCAGTCTAATTGGTAAAGAACGAGAAGATTTGGTTCACTTGTGGTTTGGAATAGAGTGGCGAGCGTGAGTAATGGTGGCAAAACTAATTTGGAGAACAAAAAATTACTGAAGAAAAGGCCCCCTCGAGCTTACATTAAATAAATAAATTAGAGAAAACCAGGTTTTCCGGATCTTTCCATGATAAAAATGCTAATTATTTTGGCAAGTATTATTCCGATCGTAAATCGAAGAGGAGGGAAAAATAGATCGGAAATTCATATACAGATATTTTTAACGGCGAATTTAGAGGCGCTTATACCAAAAAGTTGCTCTTTCAAGCTTTTCTGATCAGAATTTATCTATATTCAAATGGAATAAGACGAATTGATTGCCTAACTTTTCTAAAGTATGTAGATAGTTCTATATTAAATAAGTGCTAAATATAACTCTTTAAAAAAAAGATTGGAAAGCCACAAAAGTATAATGAAAAACAGGAAGAACAAAAAGAAAAATATGTAGTACAAAAAGAACAAAGAAATAATAACAAGCAAAAGATTATATTGCTAACTGTTTCGAAGAAAAATAAAGCAATAAGACTTTATAAGTAAAATAAAAAGAAGAAGTACAAAAGATGCAGGAATAACAACTTTTATGAAAATTAATACAAACATTATTTATCCCAGTAAAAATGTAATTTCTTAAAAAAAACACAAACATAGGTAGACGTAGAAGTATAAAGAAAAACAGGGAGATCAAAAAGAATAAAAAAAATATGAAATGCAAAAAGTTACAATAAACAATAACAAACAGAAGAGATTTTTGTTCTATTGTGAATTGTTTGAAACAAAAATAGAGTAAGAAGCCCTTAGATATAGAGTGAGAAGAACAAAAGAAATAGGAATATATTTTTTGAAAATTAATACAAAAATGGTTTATCATAGCAAGCATTTTATTAAAATCATTAATTATTATTTTAAAGAAAACGAAAAATTAGAAGGCCATAAAAATATAATGAAAAACAAGGAGAAGGAAAAGATCACGAAACCTATAAAGTATAAAAAGAACAAAGAAACAATAACAAACAGAAGAAGAGATTTTTCCTATATTATAAATTATTTCAAAGAAGCATAAATTAGGAAGACCTTAGAAGTAGAATAAGAAGAAGCTCAAAAGAAAAAAGCATAACAAATTTATTTAAACACTAATACAAACATGAACTAATATAGTAAACATTTTTTTAAAACTGTTAATTATTTTAAAGAAAAAGAAAATAGGAAAGCCATAGAAACCTAATGAAACATAGGAAGAACAAAAAGAACAAAGAAACAATAACAAACAGAAGAAAATATTTTTCTAAAATTATAAAACATTTCAAGGAAACATAAATTAAGAGAACCTTGGAGGTAGAACAAGAAGCGCAAAATAAATAGGAATAACAAATTTATTCGAAAATTAATACAAAAATTAATTATCGCAGTAAACATGTTATTTCTTAAAGAAAAACAAACATAGGAAGGCAATAGAAGTATAATGAAAAACAGAGCGAACAAAATGAACAAGAAAAATATAAAGTACAAAAACAGCAAATGAAGCAACAAGCAAAAGAAGAGATTTTTCTTATAATGTTAATTATTTCAAAGAACAATAAAGTAAGAAGGCCTTGGAAGTAGAATAAGAAGAACAAAAGAAATGGGAATAACAAAATTATTTGAAAATTAATACAAAGATGAATTAATACAGTAAATTTTTTTTAAAACTGTTAATCGTTAAAAAAAAGGAAAATAAGAAAGCCATAGAAGTATAATGAAAAATAGGGAGAACAAAAGAAACAAGACAAATATGAAATACAAAAAGTCTAAATAAACGATAACAAGCAGAAAAGATTTTTGTTCTATTGAGAATTGTTTCAAACAAAAATAGAGTAAGAAGCCCCCAGATATAGAATGAGAAGAACAAGAAGAACAAAAGAAATAGGAATATATTTTTTTGAAAATTAATACAAAAATGGTTTATCATAGTAAACATTTTATTAAAACCATTAATTATTTTAAAGAAAACGAAAAATAAGAAGGCCATAAAATATAATGAAAAACAAGGACAACGAAAAGAGTACGAAAAATATAAAGTACAAAAAGAACAAAGACACAATAACAAACAGAAGAAGAAATTTTTCCTATATTATAAATTATTTCAAGGAAGCATAAATTAGGACGACCTTAGAAGTAGAATAAGAAGAAGCTCAAAAGAAAAAAGCATTTAAACA
>MU185273.1:107236-119175 GCA_016904865.1 Pissodes strobi | reverse complement strand
TTAGAAGTAGAATAAGAAGAAGCTCAAAAGAAAAAAGCATTTAAACATTAATACAGATATGAATTACTATAGTAAACATTTTTTTTAAAACTGTTAATTGTTTTAAAGAAGAATAAAATAGGAAAGCCATAGGAACCTAATGAAAAATAGGAAGAGCAAAAAGAACAACGAAACAATAACAAACAGAAGAAAATATTTTTCTAAAATTATAAAACGTTTCAAGGAAACATAAATTAAGAAAACCTTAGAGGTAGAATAAGAAGCGCAAAATAAATTAGAATAACAAATTTATTTAAAAATTAATACAAAAATTAATTATCGCAGTAAACATGTTATTTCTTAAAGAAAAACAAAGAAAGAAAGACCATAGAAGTATAATGAAAAACAGAGAGAACAAAATGAACAAGAAAAATACAAAGTACAAAAACAGCGAAACAAGCAACGAGCACAACAAGAGATTTTTCTTATAATGTTAATTATTTTAAAGAACAATAAAGTAAGATGGGCTTGAAAGTAGAATAAGAAGAACAAAAGAAACGGGAATTACAAATTTATTTGAAAATTATTACAAAGATGAATTAATATAGTAAACATATTTTTAAAACTATTAATTGTTTTAAAGAAAAAGGAAAATAGGAAAGCCATAGAAGTATAATGAAAAATAGGGAGAACAAAAAGAACAAGAAAAATATAAAATGCAAAAAGTCAAAATAAATGATAACAAGCTGAAAACATTTTTGTTCTATTGTGAATTGTTTCAAACAAAAATAGAGTAAGAAGCCCTTAGATATAGAATGAGAAGAGCAAGAAGAAGAAAAGAAATAGGAATATCTTTTTTGAAAATTAATACAAAAATGGTTTCTCATAGTAAACATTTTATTAAAACCATTAATTATTTTAAAGAAAACGAAAAATAAGAAGGCCATAAAATATAATGAAATCAAGCAGAACGAAAAGAGCACGAAAAATATAAAGTACAAAAAAAAAAACAAAGACACAATAATAAACAGAAGAAGAGATTTTTCCCATATTATAAATTATTTCAAGGAGCCATAAATTAGGAAGACGTTAGAAGTAGAATAAGAAGAAGCTCAAAAGAAAAAGGCATAACAAATTTATTTAAACATCAATACAAAGATGATTAATATAGTAAACATTTTTTAAAAATGTTAATTAAACAAAAAGAAAATAGGAAAGCCATAGAAACCTAAGGAAAATAGGGAGAACAAAAAGTACAAAGAAACAATAACAAATAAAATAAAAGATATTTCTAAAATTATAAAATATTTCAAGGAAACATACATTAAGAAAACCTTAGAGGTAGAATAAGAAGCGCAAAATAAATAGGAATACCAAATTTATTTCAAAATTAATACAAAGATGAATTAATATAGTAAGCATTTCTTAAAACTGATTCGTTTTAAAGAGAAAGAAAAATAGGAGAGCCATAGAAGTATAATGAAAAATAGGGACAACAAAAAGAACAAAAAAAAAATATGAAATGCAAAAAGTCAAAATACACAATAACAAGCAGAAGAGATTTTTGTTCTATTGTGAATTGTTTCAAACAAAAATAAAGTAAGACGCCCTTAGAAATAGAATGAGACAAACAAGAAGAAGAAAATAAATAGAAATATTTTTTTTGAAAATTAATACAAAAATGGTCTATCGTAGTAAAAATTTTATTAAAACTATTAATTATTTTAAAGCAAGAGACAAATAAGAAAGCCATAGAAATATAATGAAGAACAAGGCGAACGAAAAGAGCACGAAAAATATGAACTACAAAAGGAATAAAGAAACAATAACAACTAGAAGAAGAGATTTTTTTATATTGTTAATTATTTCGAAGAAAACATAAAGTAAGAAGACCTTAGAAGTAGAATAAGAAGAAGAAGCACAAAGAAATAGGAATAACAAATTTATTTGAAAATTAATTCATAAACAAATACCTTAAATGAAGTAGAATAAGAAGCAGATATGAGATATAGAAAAATGTAACTGGAGTACATAATCGAAACTTTGAACGATAAATATCTTACAGGGAATATCATAGTAAGACATTGAAATAGAGGAGAAAAATGGCAAAATATAAGAAAGAAAAATACAACAGAAATATAAGAGACTTGCCATTATGGACAAGAATGCAGAAAAAGATTACAGCAATTTTTGGTGAAAAAGTTGCGTACAATTTTATGACTCAAGTATCAGAGACACATATACCTTAAATAGGAGGAACAATGAAGTAGAAAAAGAAGAAGAACAAGATGAAATATACCGCAATATGAGATATAGAAAAGTGTAACTTAATTACATCAAAACTTTGAACGATAAATATTTTACAGAGAAATAAAGGAGAAACTACGGAATGAAACTAGAAGAAGATTTTATAAAAAATGTTGAACTGGTGGCGCTTTATATAAATATCCTTTTATTTCATAATAATGATCTCGCATTGGTGTAGTTTTCCCTTCTATCGGGTGCTCTTAAGCACACACCGCTTTTCTACATGACTATAGTTATAGTGAACATACAAAAAGCGTATGTAAGAGAAAGCAATCCTAACATTGTATCTTGAATCCTCCATATAAAAAATATATATAGGAAGTACTTCTTATTCCACGTGACCTTTTAATTTTATGCAACCAACACTATCAAAGGCGTCAGAAAGATCCGAGCACATGCACACAATTTTATAAAATCTATAATTATTCGAGAATCTTAAGGATCTTAATTTATGTGTGTCGATTAATTTGCGTTTGCAATTATCTATGAAAATTGGAAACCAAAAAAATATAATCAATTTAATAACAGTCCGAACGCATGTTCTAGTTGTTCCCGATAAACTAGATGAATCGAGCTTGTTTGAGCATTCCTAAACATACAGCGTTCGCATGAATGTTGCGTTTTAGTTTATTCTCTAATTAATAGTTTAGACGAGGTTATTTCTACGTTGTTTTATACCTATTTGGTATGAAATTCCGAACCGATCGCGGATATGCCAAGCGGAGGCAAAAATTATGCTCTAATGGTTACTCATTGATAATTCGTTACGCGTTTGGCAGGTTCAGTTGCTCATTTTTTAGGCGCGGTTTATTTCAATATCGGTAAACATAACTGGATCAAGCAACGCTGATTGCTACCAGTGTATACAGTGCTAAACTAGTATCCGGATTTTTTGCTTAATTGAGACTATCCCATCATGTCAAAAATCCTATGTGTAAATCCATGGATGCAGGAACTTGGTGACCGTTAACAGGGATGCTGATCTACTTGAGAGGGAAGAAGCAGATACCTCCAAGCATGACCAGAAATACGAAGAAGCAAAGAAAAGTACGTTAAAATCATTAATTTAATTCTTGAGATTATGATGTCACTACTACCAATATTTTTCAACCTTTCCCATCTTCATTTTTTTATAAGAGACAGGCCTAACCGATGAAGAAGTAACCAACCGTTAATTACGAAGAGAGTACAAAATTACCACGTCGTTCATGCAACAAGGCAATTTTTAAGTAAATCAAGGAATTTTCAAACGAGAAACAGTAACATAGATATCCAGCCTGTGTATTTTACCAGCTGTAGTTACTTCCTGTTCAGATAAGTGAAAAGTTCTAGCGAACAAGATGTAATATAGTATATACAACATGCACATTAACTCTATTTAACAAGGTGCCGTAAATAACGTTGCGAGAATTAATTTTTTTTTCGGCGTTGCAGTTTAAATTGCGCCTTTAATTAGTTCTTATGTAAATGGCGTGTTAAATTATTTGTTGATAGTCGGACGGTCGGAATAAGGAGATCGGGCTTAAAATATTGGACGCGATCGGTTTTAACGGGCACGGATTACGGTCGACGCGGACGTTTATGCATTTCCGATTTGTTATTAGAGTTCACGTTCGTTTATTAGAATTTTTGTGCAATATAAAAGAGAATATTTTGACTTGTGTAAAGAATAAAGATCCTATTAATAAAAAGAACACTCAGTCTAAAGACAACAAGTTTAAACTTCCCCCCTAGGCATTTGCACCAGAGTGCTTTAAGCTCTGCTTATAGTAAAGATTGCACTGCTACCAAAAGTGCTTAAAACCCGGCTTAAAGATAAGCCCACAATTTTGGCTGCTTAAACCGAGCTTGTATATTTTCTAAGGTTATGATTCAATATATTTATCTTTTTAAGTTTGAATTAAAGAAAAACGCTTTAAAGAATGCATGAAGGTTTTGACGATATTTTAATTAGATGTTTTGGATATTATAATAGATCATGACATGTTAAACACGAAAGAGAGGAAACAAGTGACGTAGTAAGATGGGGGGCCCACTTACTAATATTCCCAAAGGTTTGTTCTGAGACGAATGCTTTAAAAACCTGTAACTCGAACCTTAATCCGACTCTGGAACGGCCATCTCTGGTTAAGTCCCCCCAACTTAGACCTCTGCCCCAGTGCCTACATGCAAAAAATCCTGGGTGGGCCCCTTTGGGTGCTCCTCTCTGTTAAGTAATTAAATTAAATTAGGCTACCATTAATTCAATGGAAATGATAAAACAATTATCTTAATTACCTAGTCAATAGTGAGTCTAAATAAGACGTAACACAGTTCTTAAGAGCTTTATTATAAACAGTAACTCAAGACTCAAGCATATTTTAAACGAAGAGACATGCACATTATAATCGACAAGTAGAGTGGAAATTTAATTAATATTAATAGACCCAGTTCAATATTCTTTATATAACCTTCTTACTTAAATTGTCCTTTTCTAGTTTTATTCCCTAGTTTCTTATTTATTGTAATGTCTTACTATGATTTTCCCTGTAAGATATTTATTGTTCAAAGTTTTGATTATGTACTCCAGTTACATTTTCTATATCTCATATTGCGGTATACTTCTTCTTTTATTTTCTACTTCATTGCTTCATAATGGTCTCGAAATTGGATTAATGTTCAAATAAATGTGTTATTTCTATTTCTCGTGCGCTTCTTCTTCTTATTCTACTTCTAAGGTCTTCTTACTTTATGTTTCCTTGAAATAAATTTGTTATTCCTTTTTCTTTTGCGCCTCTTCTTATTCCAGTTCTAAGGTCTTCTTAATTTATGTTTCCTTGAAATATTTTATAATAGAAGAAAAATCTTTTCTTCTATTTGTTATTGTTTCTTTGTTCTTTTTGTATTTCAAATTTTTCGTGCCCTTTTCGTTCTCTTTGTTTTTCATAAATTTTTATGACCTTCTAATTTTTCTTTTTCTTTTAAATAATTAATAGTTTTAATAAAATGTTTACTATGATAAACCATTTTTGTATTAATTATCAAATAAATCTGAAATTCTTATTTCTTTTGAGCTTCTTCTTCTTATTCTACTTCTAAGGTCTTCTTATTTTATGTTTCCTTGAAATAATTTATAATATAAGAAAAATCTCTCCTTCAGTATGTTATTGTTTCTCTGTTCTTTTGTATTTTTCGTGTTCTTTTCCTTCTCCTTGTTTTTCATTATATTTTTATGACCTTCTTATTTTTCTTTCTCTTTAAAATAATTAATAGCTTTAATAACATGTTTACTAGGATAAATCATTTTTGTATTAATTTTCAAAAAAGTTATTCTTATTTCTTCTGTTCTTCTTGTTCTTCTTATTCTATTTCTAAGGCCTTCTTCTTCATTTTTGAAGCAATTCACAGTAGAACAAAAATCTCTTTTGCTTGTTACTGTTTCTTTTGATTTTTTGCATTTCATATTTTTCTTGTTCTTTTTGTTTTTCCTGTTTTTCATTATACTTCTATGGCCTTCCTAATTATCTTTTTCAGTTTTGAAAAATGTTTATTTTGTTAATTCATCGTTGTATTAATTTTCAAATAAATTTTATATTTTTCTTTTGAACTCCTTCTTATTATATTTCTAAGGTCTTCTTATTTTATGTTTCCTTGAAATAATTTATAATATAGGAAAAATCTCTTCTTCTGCCTGTTATTGTTTCTTTGTTTTTTGTACTTCATATTTTTCGTGCTCTTTTCGTTCTTCTTGGTTTTCATTATATTTTTATGGCCTTCTTATTTTCCTTTTTCTTTAAAATAAATAATAGTTTTAATGGTATGTTTACTATAATAAACCATTTTTGTATTAATTTTCAAAAAAGTTATTCATATTTCTTTTGTTCTTCTTGTTCTTCTTATTCTATTTCTAAGGCCTTACTTTATTTTTGAAACAATTCACAGTAGAATAAAAATCTCCTCTGCTTGTTATTGTTTTTCTTAATTTTATGCATTTCATATTTTTCTTATTCTTTTTGTTTTTCCTGTTTTTCATTATACTTCTATGGTCTTCCTATTGGTCTTTGTAAGTTTTAAAAATCGTTTATTTTGTTAATTCATCGTTGTATTAATTTTCAAATAAATTTGATACTTTTCTTTCTTTTGAACTTATTCTTCTTCTTCTTATTCTACTTCTAAGGTCTTCTTACTTTATGTTTCCCTAAAAATAATTTATAATATAGGAAAAATCTTTTCTTCTGTTTGTTATTGTTTCTTTGCTCTTTTTGTACTTCATATTTTTCGTGCTCTTTTCGTTCTCCTTGTTTTTCATTATATTTTTATGGCTTTTTTATTTTTCTTTCACTTTAAAATAATTAATAGTTTTAATAACATGTTTACTAGGATAAACCATTTTTGTATTATTTTTCAAAAAGTTATTCCTATTTATTCTGTTCTTCTTGTTCCTCTTATTCTATTTATCAGGCCTTTTTCTTCATTTTTGAAGCAATTCACAGTAGAACAAAAATCTCTTCTGCTTGTTATTGTTTTTATTAATTTTTTGCATTTCATATTTTTCTTTTTCCTGTTTTTCATTATACTTCTATGACCTTCCTATTTATCTTTTTCAGTTTTAAAAAATGTTTATTTTGTTAATTCATCGTTGTATTAATTTTCAAATAAATTTTATATTTTTCTTTCTTTTGAACTTCTTCTTCTTATTCTATTTCTAAGGTCTTCTTACTTTATGTTTCCTTGATATAATTTATAATATACGAAAAATCTCTTCTTCTGTCTGTTATTGTTTCTTTGTTCTTTTTGTACTTCATATTTTTCGTGCTCTTTTCGTTCTCCTTGTTTTTCATTATATTTTTATGACCTTTTTTTCTTTTTCTTTAAAATAATTAATAGTTTTAATAATATGTTTAATATGATAAAACATTTTCGTATTAATTTTCAACAAATTTATTCCTATTTTTTCTGTTCTTCTTGTTCTTCTTACATTATTTTTGAAACAATTCACAGTAGAACAAAAATCTTTTCTGCTTGCTATTGTTTTCATTGATATTTTGCATTTCATAATTTTCTTGCTCTTTTGTTTTCCCTGATTTTCATTATACTTTTAAGGCCTTCGTATTTGTCGTTTTCTTTAAAACGATTAACAGTTTTAAAAATGTTTATTATGTTTTTTCATCTTTGTATTAACTTTCAACTAAATTGTTTTTCCTTTTTCTTTTGCGCTTCTTCTTATTCTACTTCTAAGGTTATCTTATTTGATGTTTCCTTGAAATAACTAACAATATAAAAAATATCTTCTTTTAGTTGATATTGTTTCTTTATTCTTTTTGTGCTTTATATTTATTAATTATTTATTATATTCGTGCTCTTTTCGTTCTGCTTGTTTTTCATTACATTTCTATAGCATCCCTATTTTTCTTTTTCTTTAAAATAATTATTAGTTTTACTAAAAATTTTACTACGATAGACCATTTTTGTATTAATTTTCAAATAAATGTATTGTTCCTCTTTCTTTTGCTCTTCTTCTTATTCTACTTCTAAGGCCTTCTTACTTTAAGTTTCCTTGAAATGCTTCATATTTTTCGTGTTCTTTTCGTTCTTCTTGTTTTTCATTATTATTTTTCTTTTCTTTAAAATAATTAATAGTTTTAATAAAATTTTTATTACGATAAACCGTTTTTGTATTAATTAAAAAAAAAAGTTATTCCTATTTTTTTTCTTTCATATTGTATTCCTGAGAGCGTCTTACTTTATTTTTCTTTGAAACCATTCACAGTAGCACAAAATTCTCTTCTGCTTGTTATTGTTTGTTTCGATTTTTTGCATTTCATATTTTTTATTGTTCTTTTTGTTTTCCCTATTTTTTTTATTATGCTTTTATGGCCTTTCTATTTGCCTTCTTCTTTAAACCGATAAATTTGTTATTCTTATGTCTTTTGCGCTTCTTTTTCTTATTCTACTTCTAACATGTTCTTACTTTATGTTTCCTGAAAATATTTAACGTTATAAGACAAATCTTTTTTCTACTAGTTATTATTTGCTTATACTCTTTGTACTTCATATTTTTCGTTCTCCTTGTTTTGCATTATATTTATATGACCTTCTTATTTTTCTTCTTCTTTAAAATAGTTAATACTTTTAATCAAATTTTTACTACAGTAAACTATTTTTGCATTATTTTTCAAAACAGTTGTTTCTATTTATTTGATTCTTCTTATTATATTTCTAAAAGTTTTTTGAAATAATTAACCATATAAGAAAAATCTCTTCTTTTGCTCGTTGCTTGTTTTGCTCTTTTTGTACTATTGTTTCTATTTCTTTTGTAATAACTT
Organism: Pissodes strobi; assembly: GCA_016904865.1. Lineage (NCBI taxonomy): Eukaryota > Metazoa > Arthropoda > Insecta > Coleoptera > Curculionidae > Pissodes > Pissodes strobi. The sequence continues at coordinate 110,584 of MU185273.1, read as the reverse complement.
TTTTACTACGATAATTAATTTTTGCATTAATTTTCAAAAAGTTGTTATACCTATATCTATTGTGCTTCCGGGTTTATTATTTAATTTTTTTTTCGAATCAATTCGCAATATTTGAAAAACTTTTCTTTTGCTTGTTATTGTTTCTTTGTTCCTTTTGTTCTTCATATTTTTCTTTTTGCCTTCCCTGTTTTTCATTATACTTCTGTGGGTTTCACATTATTTCTTTTAAGAAACACCTTTAATAACATTTTTACTACGATAATCTATGTTTCTTTCTATTTTGTTCATTCTATTAGTTTTGGGCTTCTTCTATTTCTTATTCTATTATATTTTTTTTCTTTCAAACATTTAACAATATAAGAAACTTCTTCTGCTCCTTATTGTTTTTCTTCTTTTTAATGTTCATATTGTTCTTTTTGTTCTCCCTGTTCGTCTTTTTATACGTTATTTGACCTTATACTTCTGTCTCCTTAAAATATTTTAAATACAATTTTTAATATTCATGTTTGTATTAACTTAATTAAAAAGTAGTTTGGGTTAGTTTTGTAATAGTAAAATTGCCAATTAAGTGCGAGACACCTAAATTGGACTTTTCTAAAGCCTTTGATAGTGTAGATTCCGAAAAATCGTCAGAGTCACTTGAGTTGTATGGATAATAATGAATAATGTCACATTTGATTGCTTGGTCACATTTCATTTGATTTAATAAATGTCTGTGATGGCTAGCAGACTGGATATAACAGTTATATTTAAGGCGCTCTTAATACATGACCAATCCATGATCACTGACGATGCAACGCCTATTTTGAAAATAAACACGAATCTGCATATATATGTAGATTTTTAAGAGCCAAAGTGAGAATGTCAGAGGACAGTAACTCTAAACGATTAAAATCCTTATCGCACCGTAATGGGCCATAAAATATTAACCGACCCAATGGTGGTACAGCTACCAGCCACAATTACACAGGTACTTAGATAGTACCGAGCAAATAAGTAAAACGCATTTTTATCCGGGACGAAATGAAAATTTACGCGATACAAGAACCGTTAGCGTAGTAGTACCACCTACACCATTGAATTCTTATTGCGTGGCTACATTAGCCAGGGTCGCATATAAAGTCCTCAGGTATTTAAGGCCTTGCTGAACAAAAGACGCCATTAAGAGTTCTAACTTACAAACCGTAATCGAGTGTATAATGCCCACTGCTCCGTTGGCTGTTAACAGCCGCTCTAGTCGCATTTAAGGAAGGTACTTGTATAATAGGTACCATGCGGTTAAATCTACCGGCTTGACCTCCATTGTCTTGGAACATTCGGGTTCGAAAATCGTTCTGTCTATGTAGATAAAAATCTGCGATCTGGCTCTGTTTGGACACGGCCAGGAATCGGGTTCCTCTTAATATTCATCAACTTGATTTTGTCCTAGTTTCGCGGGATTTTTTTCGTTTTTCTTAAGGTCATCCTTTACAAGTTCCTTATAGTCATGAGATAATTAGAAAAAGTGATCCTTTGCGATTCTGCAACGTCGAGAATTTGGAGGAACTAATATCGACCTGAAGCATGACGTTCCATTGTCATCAGCATATTTTTGTTATTCCTTTCTTAGTTTAATTCTACGTCCTTTCTTCATTTTCTTTTTTTAACCATTAACAATTTTAATAAAAACAAGATAAAATTGGGACATGGCGAACTTATTTACCTGATTTAAGTTCACTTCACCAAAACGATCTCGAAAATAATAGAATGCTAAAGCGTGTGAACTTGCTTAATGTTTGTTTGTTTTTTTTCTGTTCCACATTTTTCTTGTTCTTTTTTTTCTCCCTGGTTTTGATTATATTTCTATGACCTTTCTATTCTTATTTTTCGTTACAATGATTAAGAGTTAAAAAAATTACTATGATATTTCATTATTGTATTAGTTTTTAAATAAACTTGTTATTCCTAGTTTTGTGCTGCTTCTAAACTGTTCTTACTTTATTTTTCTTTGACACAATTAATAATATTAGAAAAAACTCTTCTTCTGCTTGTTATTGTTTGTTTTGATTTTTTTTGTACTTCATATTTTTCTTGTCCTTTTTGTACTCTTTGCTTTTCATCATATTTCTATTGCCTTCATATTTTTCTTTCACTGTAAAACAGTTCACATTTTAATACAATTTTTAACAAGATAATTAATTTTCCATTAATTTTAAAAAAGGTAATATTCCTATTTCTTTTGTGCTTCTTGTTCTTATTCTACTTATAAGATATTCTCACTTTATGGTTCTTTGAAACAATTAACAATATAAAAAAATCACTTCTTTTGCTTTTTATTGTTGTTTTTGTTTTTTTGTCTGTCATATTTTTCTTATTCTTTTTGTTTTCCCCGTTTTTCATTATTCTTCTGTGGCCTCCCTATTTTTTTTCTTTAAAACAATTTTTTAAAGAAATTTTACTATGATAATTATTTTTTGTATTAATTACCAAAAAACATTATTCCTAATATTTTATGCATCTTCTCTTGTTCTACTTCTAAGGTTTTCTTACTTTATGTCTCTTTGAAACAATTAAGGAATAATATAAGAAAAATCTCTTCTTCTGCTTGTTATTGTTTGTTTTGTTTTTTTTTGTACTTCATATATTTTTTGTTCTATTAGTTCTCTCTGTTTTCCATTATATTTCTGCAGCCTTTTTATTTTTCCTTTTGTTTAGAACAATTCACAGTTTTACTTGTAAGTTATTTTGTATTAACTTTAAAAAAAGTTATTTCTTTTTTTTTGTGCTTCTTGTTCTCTCTTATTCTATCTATAACCTTTTCTTACTTCAGTTTTATTTGAAACAACTGAGAATCGAAGAAAACTCTTCTTCTACTTGTTGTTTTTTCTTCTTTTTGTATTTTATATTCTTCTTGTTCTTTTTGTTCTCTCTATTTTTCAGACCATAGAAGGCCTTTCTATTTTCCTTTTTTAAACAATTGTTCTTATGATAATTAATTTCTGCATTAATTTTTTTATTCTTTGTGCTTCTTGTTCTTCTTCAAACAATTAACAAATAAGAAAAAATTGTTCTGCCTTATTGTTTGTTTTTTTTTTAATTTCATATTTTCCGTTTCTTTTGTTCTCCATGTTGTTCATTTTCCTCCTATGGCTTTCTTATTATAATGTTTCAATTAAAAAAAAACCTATAACGTTTTCTTACTTTAGTTTTGTTTGAAACAACAGAGAATCTAAGAAAATTCTTCTTCTTTTTGTATTTTATATTTTTCTTATTCTTTTTGTTCTCTCTATTTTTCAGACCATAGAAGGCCTTTCTATTTTCCTTTTTTAAACAATTATCAGTTTAATAAAATTGTTCTTATGATAATTA
>MU185273.1:64232-89608 GCA_016904865.1 Pissodes strobi | reverse complement strand
CTATTCAGGAGACGTATTTCCAATATACTTCCAAGAAGAAGAAGAGAGAAGGCCTAGACTTGATTATCCTTACTATCTTTCCCGAGGAGATAGTGAAATAGGCTAGGACTTGCATTTCTTCCAAGGAGAAATTAAAGAATAAATTTCAAACCAGACCTTAGACTTTTTTCAATGATCAATTCTTAGTTCCAGGACAAAGTTACCTATAATTTAAGGGGCGAATTCCACTCTATTTGCTAGCATAATTTTTGACAGTTATTGGTTAGTTACTTTATTACCACCGATAAAAAAAACATCGTCTTCTTCTTGAAGAATAGATGGTAATTGCGCAACGTTGGTGTTTCTTAAAAAATAACTGTACTTAGTTTTATGGTCAATTTAAAACGCGTAAAAGCGCGCACCTATTTTCTTAAACGCGTAGCACTGAGGCAACCTCGAACGGGTGTCCAAGTGAAACATAGACTGGGGCATATTTTAATTATTATAAATTGTGGTAATGCCTATAGTAGTGTTTAGGCGTTTTTCCAAGAAGTTGTTTCCATTTGAACGTCATTTTCTAATTTTGCTAATTTAGCCATGATGTTTTAAAAGGCGTCTGGTGATATCCATTCTATCGAATTTAGGAATGAGATGTTCTAAAATTTGACGCCCTGTACGTAGGACGCCTGATTTTTTTTCTACAAAAATCGTCTCGGCTTGGTTATACGGTCACTTTAAAACCCATAAACGCACGGTGCCTATTTTCTGTCCCATTAAACGCGTGGAACTGATGCGAGCATAAATAAGTGTCCGAGCAAAAAAAAATTAAAAGGATGCAAAGTATAAATTAAGTAGTAAAATTGTGTTGTGTTGAAGACGTAAAAGCCACGTTGGCCGGTCGAATTTAAGTGTTCCGAGAGGCACTGTAAAAGTACGGCTAATTTCGCGGGCTGGCGGATTCACTTGCAAATAACTCCACTATTATTGGTAATTAGGACTAATTTGGCCGAATTGCGTTCCCAAATGCAAAGTAATATAATGTTGCCGAAATCGTTGTTCGGCCTCGAAAACATTCGATTAATTTCCTCCCTCCTGTGTGCTGTCGATCCCCGATGATGATATTGGCTTTTGATTACTTGTACCATCGTCGGGTAATATCGGATGTCAAGGTCGAGCAACGACGAAACGCTCCCATTAGGATTGGATTACACCACTTGCGAGCTTTTGATGGGATCTTACTCAATATTTATTAAATTCCAATTTAGAGCAGCGCTTCATTATTCAGTATCAGTACAGAGCGATAGCATTGATTATGTTGCTCATCCATGGAACATCCCCAAAATATCAAAACTCCACTACGAAGAAGCGATGCTACAATAACAATCACAGTCGAAGTTGGTCATACCATTTCATTAATCGAAGTGGACCATGCCATTTCTTAAAGCATGACATCTGTCATCTATCATTTTTCCTTCACGTGAGCGACTCTATTTTTAGACGTGGCATCTGTCACAGTTGGCATATGGCATCTGTCGTCCATGTGAATATATTTAAAAAAGAACTAATCACTGCACAGTATTGATTTTTCATCGTGGTGAGCCATAGCATTTTTAAGCCATGGCATCTGTCATCTGTCACTTTTCGTTCACGCCAACGACTCTATTTTGAGGCGTGGCATCTGCCACAATTGACATAAATATGACATCAGTCGTCCAGGCGAATATATTTTGAAAAGAAGTAATCACTGCGCAATAGTGATGACATCTGTCATCTGTTATTTTTCGTTCACGTAAGCCACTGTATTTTGAGACGTGGCATCTACCCCAGTTGACATAAGACATCTGTCACAAGTCAATTTTCGTCCACGTAAGCAGAGAGAAAATAACTAAAAGGCTACTCCATTTTTAGGCTATGTGATCTGTCATTTGCCAATTTTCGTCCACGTGTGCTGCTCCAATTTAGCTAATGTTTTGTTTGTTAATATTTTTCATAACCTCACCATCACACCTGATTCATGCCGATCAATGAAGACGTGGAACGCACTTTGGGATTTATGCTCTTGTCAATTTTTAGCCACATGACATACGGCATTTTAAAGGTTTCGGCCAATATAGGCCATCTTCAGGAATTTAGATCAGATTTCAGCTAACGCTGATCATTTTCCCGAATTCAGACAGGATTTCGGCCAATGCTAATCATCTTCAGGATTTGCGGAAGATTTCGGCTAATGTAGATCAACTTCGGGGATTTAGACAAAGTTTCGGCTAATGCGAGATATTTTCATACATTTAAGACATCTAGACAAGGTTTTGTCTAAAGTTGATCATCTTCGGCCAATGCTGATCACCTTCCGGGACTCAGACAAGGTTTTGAGTAATGTAAGAAATCTTCACGAATTTAGACAAATTTTAGTTAATGTAAGACATCTTCAAGTATTTAGACAAGATTTTAGCTATACTGATTATCTTCAGGGGTTTAGACAAAGTTTCGGCTAATGTAAGACATCTTCATGGATTTAGACCAAGTTCCGGCTAATGCTGATCATCTTCAGGGCTTCAAAGAGGGTTTCGGATAATGTAAAACATCTTCGAGGATTTAGGCCAGGTAATATAGAATATTTTGAAATATTTACACAAGGTTTCGGCTAACGCCGATCATCTTCAGAAATTTAGACAAGATTTCTTTTAATCTAAGGCATCTTCTTCGGGGTAGACCAGGTTTTGGTTATTGCTGATCATCTTCGGAGATTTAGATTTCAGCTAATCTTCAGGGGGTTTAGATAGAGTTTCGGCCAATTTAAGACATCTTCATGGATTTAGACTAGCTTCCAGCCAATACTGATTCATTTTCAAGGATTCTGACAAGATTTCGAGTAAAGTAAAACATCGTCAAGGATTTAGGCCTGTTTTCGGTTATTATAGGATATTTTGAAGTATTTAGATAAGATTGATTATCTTCAGAAATTTAGACACTACTTCGTTTAATTAAGGCATCTTCTTCAGGGTTTTAGACCATGCTATTGCTGATCATCTTCAGGGATTTAGATAAGATTTTAGCTAATTTTCAGGGGGGTTTAGACAGAGTTTTGGCCAATTTCTCGGGCCGGTGCATCTAACAGCGATTAGCCAAAGTTGATTTTATAATTCTATTTTAAAGATTTCAAAATATCTTTTCTGACCTACATGAAATTTAAGGTAGATTTTAAAAACGGACACGAGAAGTTTACGCATTGGCGTGTTTAGCCAGAATTTTGGGGACCGATGCATCTAACAGCGATTAGCCAAAGTTGATTTTTTAATTCTATTTTAAAAGTTCAAAAATATCTTGACATTTTTTAAAAACTACTCTGATCTACATGAAATTTAAGTTAAATTTTGAAATTGGCAAAACAAGTTTACGTATTCGCGCGATTATCCAAAATTTTGAATATTGCGGATCGATGCATCTATCAGCAATTGGCCAAAGTTGATTTTTTTCATTCTATCTTAAAAATTCAAAAATATCTTTAATTTTTTATAAAGTCTTCTGATCTACATGAAATTTAAAGTAAATTTTGAAATTGACAAGAGAAGTTTACGTATTGGCGCGTTTATCCAGAATTTTGATTTTTTACATTCTATTTTAAAAATTCAAAAATGTCTTTAAATTTTTTAAAAAGTATTCTGATCTACATGAAATTTAAGGTTGATTTTGAAAATCGACACGAGAAGATTACGTCTTGGGGCGTTTATCAAGAATTTTGAATTGTGCGGATCGATGCATCTATCAGCTATTGGCCAAAATTGAATTTTCCATTTTATTTTAAAAATTCAAAAATATCTTTAATTTTTTTTAAAATTCCTCTAATCCACTTGAAATTTAAGGTAGGTTTTGAAAATCGACACGAGAAGTTTACGTATTGGCGCGTTTATCCAGAATTTTGAATTTTGCGGATTGATGCATCTATCAGCGATTGGCCAAAGTTGATTTTTTCCATTCTATTTTAAAAATTCAAAAATATCTTTAAATGTTTTAAAAAGTATTCTGATCTACATGAAATTTAAGGTTGATTTTGAAAATCGACACGAGAATATTACGTCTTGGGGCGTTTATCCAGAATTTTGAATTTTGCGGACCGATGCATCTATCAACGATTGACAAAAGTTGATTTTTTCATTTTCATTTTCAAATTCAACAATATCTTACAATTTTTTAAAAACTTTCCTTATCTATATGATATTTAACATAGATTTTGAAAATCCACATGAGAAGTTTGAATAGTGGCACGTTTATCCAGAATATTGAATTTCTCGGCCCGGTGCATCTAAGAGCGATTGATCAAAGTTTATTTTTCATTCTGCCTTAAAAATTCAAAAAGTTCTTTAAATTTTTTAAATATCTACGAGTGATTTAACTTAGGTTTTGAAAATCCACATGAGAAGTTTGAATAGTGGCGCATATATCGATCATTTTGAATTTTCCGCATATTGACCAAAATCTGTTGCATCTTCTTTGAATATGGCAAGCTTAACTAACCCAAGCATATTTAATACTAATGGCCTTAAAAGTATTTCTAAACTTTGTTCCATGGTGCATTCATCTCCATATTATACAAAAAATGCTCAGCAAAAACTTTGGAAGATTTTGTATCTCCACTAGAACCACTTAGCAACCGCATGTACACCATCGATATGTCAATTACGAGGGGAACCTGTTTAAATAACCTTTGCAAAGGCGTATTACGTCAGAGAATGTCACGAACTATGAACCACATTAAACACCGTTTCGGTGCAGTTATAAACCTGTTACTTTATAAATGTTTCGCGGATTCTCGGTAGTAACCGACTCGGTTGTTATAATGTTTGTTCTAAGAGGGAATAATAAGGTCAGACACCTGCAATTGCTTTCTCGATTTATGGAAATTAAGCTATTAATGGGTATGACCTCTCCGACGACGACGGAGCGGTATTAATAAACATTAGGTTACGGCATTAATCAATTCGAATCAAGTGTTCACTTTCGCTTGAAGTATTTTAGCTGCCGCCGCGGCCGCACGCCGCTACGTTTAAGGGTCTGTTGCAACAATTTTTCTATGAAAATGAAACCTAGTTAGTATAAATCAAGCAGTTGCTTGATGCGAAGCTAATATGACATCTGTCAATGTCGTACGAAGAAAAAATGACAGCTGTAAAAGTCTAATGTGACAATTCTAACTGTCAAATTATATTTGGAAGTAAGGCAGCATTGAAGAATGCAATTTTTAGTATTAGACCTTTTTTTGACATTGACATATTAAGTGAAAATGTATAACTGTCAATTTTGATAGCTTTCTAACGGGTCGAACGTGGAGGGCTATACGCAACGTGACGTCTTTGAATGTTAATTTTGGCATATTTCAACGTCACATCAATTATTTTTTGACAGCTGTCAAAAGGACGTCGATAATATAACTTACTGACGACCAGCAGTATTACCTCGGCGAGCCCAAAGGGCTCGCCGCAATAATACACAACCAGCACTAATATTGACAGCTGTCTTTCTTTCCTCAGGTGGCATGTCAAATGTCAAATAAACGATGTAAAGCTGATATGACATCGGTCCATGTCGAAAAAGGAAATTTTGACAGTGGACATATTAAGTGAAAATGTATAATTGTCAATTTTGATAGCTCTCTAACTGATCGAATATAGAAGGCTTTATGAGAATAATTTACTAATTTGACGCATTTGACTGTCAATTTTGACAGATTTCAACGTCACTTCAATTATTTTCTGACAGCTGTCAGGAAAATGTCGACACGAACTTTAGACGACCAATAATAATATACAACTACACAACCTACACAACCGGGTATAATGTTGACAGATGTCACTTATTCTCTCAGGTGACATGTCAAATGTCGAATAAATCATGTAATACACAATCAGCAATAATATTGACAGCTGTCTTTCTTTTCTCAGGTGGCATGTCAAATATCAAATAAATGATGTAAAGCTGATATGACATCGGTCAATGTCGTACAAGGAAATTTGGCAGCGGTAAATATCTAATGTGATAGTGGACATATTAAGTGAAAATGTGTAATTGTCAATTTTGATAGCTTTCAATGATCGAATATAGAAGGCTTTACGCGAATAATTTACTAATTTGACGAATTTGACTGTCAATTTTGACATATTTCAGCGTCACTTCAGTTATTTTCTGACAGCTGTCAGGAAGATGTCGACGACCAATAATAATATCTCGGCGAGCCCAGAGGGCTCGCCGCAATACTACACAACCGGGAATGATGTTGACAGATGTCATTTATTTCCTCAGGTGACATGTCAAATCGAATAAATTATGTAAATATAATATGACATCTGACAATGTCGTATAGGAAAAAATGACAGCTGTAAAAGTCTAATGTGACAGTTCGAACTCTAAACATTAGGTTAGGGTGTTAATCAATTCGAATCAAGTGTTGACTTTCGCTTGAAGTATTTTAGCCTGTATAACTGCGATGAATACGAAATGTTTAACCAATAAATTCATTGGCTTGGATTATTGATTTTTGGTTACTTTATTCACGGTTAGTTTGGGTTAGACAGACAAACCGTAAAAACTGTACCTCTCTTAGCTTAAGCCAGCAGATATCTTTACTAAGAAATTTTATTCGGAGCCTTTTCCAAAAGCTTCCCATTCGGAAGACAACCCGTACGCACACTCGATGTCACAAAACCGCCAAACCATTTTCCCGGCCGATGCGAAGCATTCTCGACCTTAATTAGACGCCAACGCCGCAACATGTGACGGAGATAGAACCCTCTCTTGCAATTCCGAGGGTTCTCGACGAGCTTGAAATTTAATCGATTCGCATCTGAAAGACGGAGATAGAAGGAACCCGCGCGACATTTCGGTGACGCGTCGCGAGAGGAAAATATCCGTAATTGGCATGTCGTCGAATACGCTCTCACAAAAGTATCTCTTAAATCGTTCGAAATATTCAAATTTAGAATTCTTTTTCTCGGTAGTGACACGACCGAAGAAACGGTCACGTCGTCGTAACGAGGTTTTCTGGCAAAATTCAATTTATTACCATTTATATTCAGAAAAGATTGTGCCATAGCAGCGCAGATGATATTAATAATTAATAATAATAATAACAATATTTTTCTTTGTTTCGGGCTATTTTACATCTTGTCCGCTTCCGACGACGACTGCCATGAATGCTTGCTTCCTAGGGCCTCTTATTGAGACATTAGAGCAAAGTCAAAGTAATGAGGTCTAACAAGTCGCTTTGCCATCTTCATCCTCAATACAAATAAGAACATTTAGCTGAAGGTGACTCATCAACACATTGCCATGGGCATGCAAACTTTCTAACCGAGGGAGGATGTGGGACGTGTTCTGCACCAAACCACCCTTAATAGTGAAGACAAAACTTAAATTCCATTCCCGATACCAAAACAAGACTATGGGTGTTAAGCATTTGCTGTTAGCTCTCGATCCCCAAGTCTTGGTTTGCAGGTATTTTTCCGCCCCAAAATCCCTAAAATATTAACCACGTTTATGGACCCTGCTTCGAAAGGAAAATTTTACGAAAGGGAGAATAATTTTCGTACAGGCAAGTTCTATTATTATAGCGCCCCCATTGCCCTCATAAAGTCGACGCCTATGACACTTAGTTGTAATAACAGTTCTATATCCTCGAGTGCACTCGTATGTCGTATGCAGATTTCCGGATAAGGCCGACCATATAAATCGACTCTCCCAAAGGAAATTCAACTTGTCCGTCAACGACGAAATAAAGGGGAGCAGTCCGGTCCTCTCGGCCCGCAGATTTCTATCAGTCGCAGTAAATCCGCAAAGAGACAACCGAAAATGTATAGCAGGTCTCTCCCCTCACCTTCCCCCTTTGGGTTCCCGCCTCCCCCCTCACCGCCGAGGTACCGCCGCCCAGCCGTCACCGTACCAAGTTGACTCTTCTCGGATTGTCGAAAACAGCGGCCGATGTCGTTTTGTTTTGCTTTACTTATAATACCCGCTTTTCGGATTTTCAATCGGACTAGGGGGCCAGAGACGGCTCTTTCGGAATGTACGGATGCTCGAACTTAGAGCGAGATTTAATGAGAAATAATATGATTAATAAGCCTCAGTTCCTTAGAGAGCATCGAACGATTAAGTATCTGGGTGATTCCCTCATAGGCAAAGATATCTTCCATTTCCCTTCACGCAAATCCGCTTTGCGCGTTCAACATTCAGATTGTCCTGGATGGTCATTATCTAAGGTCGTCGCGTACCTCTTTTCAATTCCCCCCATCACAGGTGACAGAGGTCTAGTCGTGGTGAAACACAAAAGGTCAACAATCACCATCTTCTAGTCGAAGTATAGTTTCCAAGTCTATACGTTTTACCCCAGAGATGGTAAAGCTATATCCAAAAGCTATAAGAAAAAAGTCGACATTCTTAAGGGAGCCGGCAATTTCAAGCACCTACACTAATGTCAATAAAAAAGAAAAGACTTTTAATGTCACTCGTAATTTAGAAGGTGATTTGGAAGATGGATATGGCCTTAAAAAGACTGAAGAGGAACTAACACATAAAGAAAATGACTGTTCTTAATCTTCAGAAGAAGAAGAAGCAAATAAAGCCTTAAGAGGCGTATTCCAAAATATCAAAGAAATTGAAGAAAAAGCGTCTTAATTTTTACTAGATTTCCCCTAAAAACAAATATGGTTCATCGTTGGTAAGATATTAAATTTTAAAGAATCTGAAACCCATCCTACTATCGATGACGTTTCCGAAAAGGAAAGAGAAGCCAAACTAATTGCATCATTCCGATCAGAAACATCCAGAATTTCACCTTAAGAAACTTCGAAGAACTCCTCTGATTGAGAAGCTTTTCAAGAGTCTTCCTGCTGTGCTACAATTGACAGCAAGTGAAAAACCTGAGCTGTCTGGAAGAATATTCAAATAGTCTTGTATAGGCTAGGCGGTCATCCAGGAGTGTGCTCTTATAGTTCTACTTTTTCTCCCCTTGGATTATTAGGGCCAACCAACCAGGTAATCTCTGGATGACATGCAGCCTTGGTCCCCTTTGCTTTATTGCCTTGGTCCATGCAGTTATGTAGCCCATCCAAGATTGCATGGTCCATTGATCTTTGACCAAATCTTAGCTCTATGAGCATTATCAAATAGGAATTTTAGCATAAACTTGACAAGTGATGAAATTATTGAAAGGTTTCACCATGTTGTGTAGGCATTAAGCATCCCTAGCCCCAACGAAATGGAACTGGCCAAGAAGGGAATAATAGCCAAAGTGGTGACCCCGACGTGATGCCGCTAATGCATTCGCCTACACGTGAAACCTGCTGGAAACACATGCTGTCTCTGGACAACTAAGGATACCGACATTCCTGAAAGCAGACCCAACATTGTGGTTTCATCAGCTAGAAGGCATCTCTTTGGCGCATGAACTCCGCTCAGATGACACCAAAGATGGCCACCTCCTTGAATGCCTCGATGGCGATGCCCTGAGGGAAGTATCAGATGTAGTCATCACCAGCCAGGTGAGAATTATGAACGCCTCAAATCTGCACTGATTAGACGCTATTCTGACTCAATTGACCATTAGCTCCATAGACTCCTGAGTGACCTTGAACTAGGTGACAAGAAGCCATCGCAACTTATCAGGCAGATGCGCTCTCTATCTGCTAATAGGCTTATTGATGACGTTCTTCTTGTGAGATGGAAGGCACTTTGCCAGCGGATGCTTCAATTAATGAAGAATGTTTCCCTCGATGAACTTGCTGACCTCGCTGATGAGCTTCTCAACAGCTATGCAAATCCCTCAATTTCAGCAGTGTCTAACCACTCTCACTCTCACAGATCTCCATCACTATTCAGACCTAGCTCTCATGCAGCCCACACCATCTCCAATACATCTGTCCAGCCGATCAATGACGCTCTGCAAGCCATTACGTCTGTCCTTCAAGGAATCAAAGTGTCCCTTGATGAACTGGCACACCACTCTAGAACGACTACAAGGGCAGTACAGCAGCTTGTTAACCAGGTCAACAAGACCTCACATCCCAGGGAGAACCGCGGAAGATCTACATTTCCAGCCAATGCAATCTGTCGATACCACCGCAAGTTTGGCCAGCCATGCTCAGAGAGGCATCCAACCATGCAGCTCAACTATTCCTTGGCTGCATCCTCACAGCAGTTGGAAAACTGATTGTGCTGTCGTCAGTTCTGACAGTTGGCGACAGCAGTTCAAAAATTCGCACATATGGCAATTACTATCTCAATGTTAACCTAGGCCTGCGTCGAGACCTTAAATGGTATTTTGTGTCATTGCAGATGTTTCAGCTGCCATCATCGGTGCTGACTTTCTTGCTCATTATGGACTTCTACTAGACTTGAAAACCAAACGCCCCGAAGACCCACTCACAACTCTGCAAGTGCATGCAAAATTCTGTGAGACAACAGTTTTCAGCATCTTTACAGTGGACAGCTCCTGCCTGCCTGAAACGATGCATGATAGCTATGCCAAGCTTCTTCATGAGTTTATAGACACCACTCTGCCCAACACTGTACCAGAAGTTGAAAGCCCAGACTCAGTCCAACATCATATTGTAACAACAGGCCCTCCTATTTATGAACGCCCACGTCGCGTCGCGTCGCGTCGACTAAATTCTGATAAACTTGCCATTACCAAGAAAGATTTCAACCTACTGCTACATCATAGAGTCATTCGCCCTTCCAGTAGCCAGTGGGCTAGTCCAATCCACATGGTACAGAAGAAAATGGGTGGATGGCGCACAACAGGTTACTATCGCATCGCAAGCTCAATTCACAGACAATACGTGATCGCTACCCAGTTCGAGAACATTTTCCAGCGCCTTGAAGGGAAGAAGATTTTTTTCCACAATAAAACTCGTTCGTGCCTATCACCAGGTTCCAGTAGCTCCAGAAGATGTTCCGAAAACTGCAGTGACAACCCCATTTGGTCATTTTGAATTCCTTGGTTTGCCACTTGGACTTCGAAATGCCACTCAAACATTCCAGCGCCACATGGACAACATCCCGCACAATATTGACTTTGCTGTCTGTTTCATTGATGACCTCATCGTTTTCTCCAGCTTTCATGAGGAATACATCCAACATCTCCGGTGCATCTTCAAGGTCCTACAAGATCACAAAATCACAATAAATGTTGACAAATGTCGATTTGGTCAAGAGGAAGTTCTATACTTAGAGTTCACCATCAATCACCAGGGCTACTTACCACCTCCAGACAAGGTCCAGGCCATCACCAATTACCCAAAGCCAGAAACTGTGTCTGATCTTTGCCGCTTTCTTGGCATGCTTAATTATTACAGACGCTGCATCCCTCATTCTGTCCAACTTCAATCACCACTGAATGATAACTTCAAGGGAGCCAAGAAGATAGACAAAAGGAAGATTGAGTGGAATCAGCCTGCTGAAGAAGCATTTGAGGCATGCAAGAACAGCATCATCTCAGCTACTCGTACATCCTTCTCCTCCTCTAGCTCTCCTCACTCACGCCTCTGACACCGCCATTGGTGCAGCTCTTGAGCAGCTGGTTAATGACAGGTGAACATCAGTGGACTTCTTATCTCGCAAGCTCAGTACAGCAGAACAAAATTGGAGTAGGTATGAACATGTAAATACTGGTCACCGACCTCTTGTCTATGCCTTTTCCCAAAGAGCAGACCGAGCACCTCCCAGACAGCTACGCCAATTGGATTTCATCCGAAAGTTCACAACCGAGATTGTCCATGTAAATGAAGCAGACAATGCTGTAGCAGATGCCCTTTCTAGCATATGTGTAATCTCTATGCCATCCATTCTCACTTTTGTGACTATCCATGCTGCACAAGAAGATGATGATGAGCTACAATCGATCTGTGAAAACAGTTCACTCAATTTTCAGCAACTTTTTATGGACAATGTTAGCATTTTCTGTGACGTCAGTGATGGTGTTGTCCGTCCATACATACCTGCCAGTCTTCGCCGAACAGCCTTTGATGTAGTCCACAGTCCTGCCCATCTAAGCGGACGCGCCACAACAAGAGAACTCCGGAAGAGGTTTTTCTGGCCTAGCATCAGGAAAGATGCAGTAAGTTGGACTCGCCAGTCCTACTCTGCCAGCGCTTCAAGATTCAGAGACACAACCACATCAACCGTGGCCACATCAAAGTATCTATCACATCCACCTTCCTGACAGGTTCTTCAGATGGCCTATAACTGTTCCCTTGCAGAACATAGAAGCCAAGACAGTGGCAACTGCCTGCTATGAACATTAAATTTGCCAATTCGGTACTCCACTGTACATCACTAGTGACCAGGGCATCCGATTTGAGTCTGCATTGTTCACTTGTCGACTGATTGGTGCCAAGACCATCCACACAACGCCATACCACCCCCAGTCCAATGAGATGGCATCGGACTCTAAAAGCAGCTCTAATGTGCCACGAATTTGTCCCATGACTTGACATTCTACCAACTGTGTTTCTTGGCCTGCGTACCTGTCTCAAGGAAGATCTTCAAGCCTCACCAGCTGAGCTAGTTTTTGGAAAACCTCTCCGAATTCCAGGAGATTTTTTTATGTCAAAAAACATGGAAGCTGACCTTCAATATTTTTTTTGACTTTCAATTATTTTTAGTTAAATCCAATCCTAAGATAGCTTAGGAGAAAGTTACCTTGGTGACGAACTCGTGGAGCAAGCCACTGGATTGGTAAGAAAAGGCGGAGAGAAAGGAAGAGAAGTATTGTTCAGTGGCGTACCCGGATGCGTCGCTTCCAGCGTGGAGTTTTATGGAAGCTATGGAACTTTCAGTGCTTTAATAGAAAGTTAAATTATATTTGGAGAATATTTTTGCGGATTTTTGCAGATTTTAACTTTCTAGCACGAGCAATTGCACCCTCTTTGCAAGCGACGCTCATGCCATCAAAGGATGATTTCCTGTTCTTTGGTTCTCAGTGACGTACGTGTATTTTTTTTCCATTGAAAAATTATGGAAAAATATATTGTAATGGCAAACTGTCAACTTGTCTGACTGGCAATTCGAGGAGTGTGTAGCTCGTAGACCGACTTCAGAGGCGTCACAAATAATTTCCCTAAACGTGGTTATGTTTTAAAACTTTCCATGATGATGGTCAAAAACCAAAATCGGTCCTTTATCGAGTCCATGCCTGGTTTTATACCAGCGCGGCCCCGGCCCAATGTCGCACTCGTGAATCAGACGAACTTATCTTTTTATAACAGACTATTCTTCTTCAACTGTCTCTCGTGTCTCGAGTGGTCGAAGAATTCGATTTATGGCGTACAGCTACTCTTACATGTAAATTCGGCATTTCTCGAGAACCAAATTAAATGCAGAAATCTAAATACACGAAAGCCGGACAAAACGGATTTTAAATTTTGCTTTATTTCGCCTTTTTGCCGGGGTCTTTGTTTATTTTAACAAAATGCCCGAAATCTTCGCCGAAGCAGCGATTTATAGTCTTGAATTTGAAATTTATGCGCGAGGAATAGTAGTGGATTTATCCAATTTATTTATATAGGTATAAGGGATTTAATTCGAGCTATTATAAATATAAACGTATAATATTCATAGCCAAGCATCTCGCCAAAAACCAAAATAGTATCGTAAACAGTCGTTAGTGATTGGCGTCGAAAATGGAATTCGACTTAATTTGGCAGCGAAAATGGTGGCTCGTATCGTGTTATTACTACTTATTTATCTTTATCGAAATCACGGTTTCTCGGCTGAGAATATTAAAGAATTCCTGGGGAGACCGATGGCCGTATGTCGGGGCATATACATAACATTTGGCAATCCGCCCGATTCGGCGACCGCTAACGAACTGCAAAAGGGGCAGATATGTAAAAATGGGCTTGGAAACATTTATTGGTGCATCGGTTTGCGAATCATCCCCCCTCATCCCGGTTCACACCAATAATCCCATATTTTACTAGGGAAGAGAGCGCAAGTGGATTTTCCGCTATGAAGTTAGTTAAGATAAATTAGTATTTTTAAAATTAAATTGATTTTGGTCAATTTGTGGACAATGCATCGGGCCAGAAAATTTAAGATTCATAAAAGATTTTCATTGTTCCAAATTTTCGGTTAAATATAGGTAAAAATTCACATATTTTCAAAAAATTCGATTCAAGAATGTTAATTTTTATGTCAAATTCACAGGTGGACAATTTTTTTTTTGATGTGACATAAAATAAAGCTGAATAGCATATTATGGTAGAGTCGACCTATCCAAATATAAAAAAATGAGAAAAAAAATTGTAATACGTAAGCTTTTTTCGTTACATTTATAGAACCACATTTAATGTTCCAATACCTGATGTGTATAGAAAAAAATATTTAAGATTTTTTTAACCGTATATATCGACTTTATTTAGTTTTACACCTACTAAACGTACTTTACATTTAAGAACAACACAAATACTAAAAATATTGACTTAAAATACTAATTAAAGTTTTATGAGGAGTCATCTTCTCTCTTCAAAAACCAGCAGTAATCACCCATCATGGCTGGATCCCATCGTCCTTGATAGCGAATTTCCTTTGTCCTAATATCTTGGTGGAATCTTTCACCCTGCAGGCCACTGACAGCTACCAAGAAGGGGAATGCTCAATATCAAGTTCCTGCATTAAACCACAACGAACTTTCCATACACTAGAATGCAGAAAACAGAGCATTTCTTTTTCTGAAATTCGTAATTTTCGTTTCGTTGGTTAATAAGTTCCATTCCTGAAGACAGGAACCAAGAAGTTCTGACTGTTGCTTTGATAACCCCAAATCACGTACTAAATCAATTGACTCACTTTGAACAATTAAATGTGGCCCGCCGGAACTAGGACCTGGAGTACTGTGCACTGTTCTTCGGAGCTGCCTGATGCGTTGTCTCCAGTATCTTCCAAAACAACATTTTGCGGATCTAAAGGTGCGATCGGCATTGGTACATCTGCATTATGAGGAACAGGTCGCGTTGCAGACCGCAAATTTGGATAGTCGATCTTATGCTTTCCCTTTTTGGAATAACCTTCAGTCTTTGTCCGGCAAAAATAGCAATCGTCTAAATGATTAGTGGGTTCTCGCCATACCATGGGAATTGCAAAAGGCATGCTTTTTTCTCTTCCCATTCATTCACTGCACCAACGTTACGCTACAACTAACACAGCACACATGGGGAGCCCACTGTTTGTCTTGATCTCCAATTAAAACAACAAAATATAGCAAGTAGGCTTTTTTAACACTTTCTAGCCATTTCCGTCTTTAAAACACTTTCTTATCTACACACAGAGAACCTCTCACTTCGAAACTCAACAGAAGACTGATTTCTAATCTTAATTTTATGTCTACTATTGTAAACAACACAGTTCAGGTACTTTACCTGTTATAAAATGCATTCTTTGTAACCGTCCCCTCATTACATTGACTTCCCGCTCGACAACCTGCAAATGTAAAAGGGTCTTATTGAGCTATTGAAAAATGGTACGTGTTAGGGCTTTAGGAATATTTTTCTTATTATTCCATTCCATTAAAAAAAAGATCTGCTTTGTGTTACTAAAATCTTCTCGACCTGTGATTGTAGACAATGCATCGGACCAGAAAATTCAAGATTCAGGAAAAATTCGGCTTTGCTCCAAATTATCGGACTAATATCTGATATCTACGTAAAATTTGCTATAGATAAGGCAAAATTCACTTATTTTCAAGATAAATTTGTATTTTTAAAATTAGATTGAAGAATGCTAGATTTTTATCAATTTCATTTGTGGACAATGCATCGGAAAATTTAAAATTACGGAATAATTCGCGGTTTTTCAAAACTATCAAGTTAATAACCGATATGTACGTTAAATTTACTACAAATAAGGTAAGTTTTCCATATTTTTGGGGAACATTAGTATTTCTAAAGTTAGAGTGAAAAAGTGTTCGATCTTTGTCACTTCCTGGAGATTGAATCGGACCGCAAAATTTAAGATTCCAGAAAAATGCGCAATTGCTTAAAATTATGGAATTGATATTTAAAATCTACGTAAAATTTTCTCTAGATAAGGTAAAATTCACATATTTTCAAGATAAATTTCTATTTTTAAAATTAGGTTGTAAAATGTTAGATCTTTGTCAATTTGTGGACAATGCATCGGGTCAGAACATTTAAAATTCAGGACAAATTCGCCGTTGTTCCAAATTATCGGAATGATATCTAAAATCTACGTAAAATTTGCCATATTTGCAAGATAAATTCCTATTTTTATAATTTAGGGTGTAAAATGTTAGATTTTGGTCAATTTGTGGACAATGCATGCATCGGGCTAGAAAATTTAAAATTACAGAAAAAATTGGCAATTTCTCAAAAGTATCAAATTGATACCTATCCAAAATGTACGTTAAGTTTCCTACAAATAAGTAAAGTTTCCCATATTTTCGAGGAACATTAGTATTTCTAAAACTAGAGTTTTGATTTTTGTCACTTTCTGGACATCGAATCGGACCGGAAAATTTAAGGTTTCGGAAAAATGCGCAATTGCTCAATACTATCGAATTGAGGTTCGATATCTACGTAAAATGTGCTATAGATAATGTAAAATTCCCATATTTTCGAGATAAATTAGTATTTTTAAAATTAGATTGAAAAATGTTACATTTTTGTCAATTTGTGGACAAAGCATCGGACTAGAAAATTTTAAATTACGGAAAAATTCGCAGTTTCTCAAAATCAACAATTTCATATCCAAAATGTATGTTAAATTTCATACAAATATGGCAACTTTCCCATATTTTGGAGGAACATTAGTATTTCTAAAATTAGAGTGAAAAAGTGTTCGATTTTTGTCATTTTCTGGACATTGCATCAAACCTGAAAATTTAAGATTGCGGAAAAACGTCCAATTGCTTAAAATTTTCGAATTGGTATTCGAAATCGACGTAAAATTTGCTATAGATAAGGTAATCTGGAATCTGGAAATGATGAGAGGGTGGCTGAAAGGCCACGACACTTAGACCCCATTGGACCCCCTGTGCGTCCTCCCTAGGTCAACCAATTCATCTAGGCCATCCCCCAGCCTAGTGTTGTAAAAAAGGCGGCGATGTTGCCCGAGGAGGCTGTTCTGAGAAAAGCCACGGTTTGCCATCGTTCTCCCAACATGGATTCCCTTGGTTCCGAAACAGCGTCGCAATCGCAGAGCAGATGCTCTACTGTTTCGTCCTCCTGTTTACAGCCTCTGCATGGAGGTGTCTCGCATAATCTCATTGTGTGGATACGTTTCCTTAGCTGGCAGTGTTCAATCAGAATCCCCGTTGTGAGTCGTAGTGCTTGACATATCCAGGTATGGTTTTGCTGCAGACTCATTAGGGTAGCTTAGTAGCTCCCTGGCCAATCGACAGTTAGTTGTTTCGTTCCATCTTGCCCTAAAGTCTTCATGGGTGATCTTTTTTATCATATGTATCGTCGTTGCAATAGGTAGGTTTGAAGGGCCGGCTCCCATAATGTTTGAACCGACTGCCTTCCTAGCCAACTTATCCGCTGATTTGTTACCTTCGCACTGTCTTCTTCTTGCCGTGCGTCTCCTATCGGAGGTTCGCTATCATCACAGCCATCCGGATCTTATTGACTGCCGCTCGAAATAGTTGATTGTTGCTGCAGCCAAACCAGTCCCTTAGATTTTTAAGCCAGGAAACACGGCGCCTTCCAATACTCCTCTTTCCGTTGATCTTGCCCTGGATTATCAACTGCAGAAGTGTGTATTTGTGGCCTCTCGTCACGTGCCCAAGATATTGGAGTTTTCTCTTTTTTATGGAGTTAATAATTTCGCATTCTTTTTGCATTCTTGCTAGGACCTCGATGTTCGTGATTTTTTCCGTCCAGGCAATCCGCCACATTCTGCGATAGCACCACATTTCGAATGCTTCCAGTTTGTCCATATGATTTTTCTTGAGGGTCCATGATTCCATCCCATACAGGAGTGTAGAGAACACGTAACAACGCAGCATCCTCATTCTGAGTTTTATATTTATGTCCCGACTTGTGAATAATTTTTTCATTTTAATGAATGTCGATCTGGCCATCTCTATCCTTGTTCGTATCTCTCCTGTTATATCTCCTGTTTGTTCAATCCATGTTCCCAGATACCTACTATATCTCTGTACTTCTTCTATGACTGTACCTGCTACCGTCAAGTTTGTTTGATTTTGTATCTGCGGGATTTCGTGACTATCATCAGTTTAGTTTTATTAAGATTTAACTTCAAGCCATATTCAGCACACCGGTCTTCTAGTTTTTCCATCAAATGTTGCATGTCTTCCATCTTACTCGTTAATAAAACAGTGTCATCGGCGTACCTTATATTGTTGATGTCTTCCCCATTTATACTCACGCCCGCTGTTTCTTCATCTAAGACTTCGTTGAAGATAGATTCACTGTAAAGATTGAAAAGGAGTGGCGACAAAATACATCCTTGTCTTACACCGCGACGGATCTCCATTTCCTCTGTAAGATGATTCTCGATCCTTGCGTTAGTCTTCTGGCCCCAGTAAAGGTTATTAATTATTGTTATGTCTTCTGAGTCAGTTTCCTTGCTAATAAGTAAATGAAGAAGTTTATCATGTTTAACCTTATCAAAAGCCTTTTCGAAATCTATGAAGCATGCAAAGACTTCATGATTCATATCTAGACATCGCTGGAATAGCACGTTAATCCCGAAGAGTGCTTCTCTTGTTCCGAGACCTTCCCGAACTGTGTGTTGCTGATGTCTTCTTGAAGGAATGAAGATTCCAGGTTAATTTAGCCTCGAAGGTGACCCCAAGGTATTTTACCCCAGATGCAAAATTTAGTTGTGTATTTAAGAGGGTCGGAGGCCGTAATGGCTACGTCCTCCTTTTTCTGGTGAAGAGCACCGTCTCCGTTTTGCTGGGGTTTACAGGCAGGGAGTGCTCCCTACACCACTCTTCGACTAAGCGAAGGGCACTCTGCATTCGATTGCGCAGAACTCCTTCGAACTTTCCATTGAGCAGTATCGTAAGATCGTCTGCATATGCATTGTTGTATAATCCATCTGAGTTGAGGTGATGCAAGAGGCTGTCGAGAACAAGGTTCCATAGCAGTGACGACAGAACGTCTCCCTGCGGGCAGCCTTTGGTAACGATGCCTTTCACTACAGTGTCTTCCACTTCGCGTCTCTTTGAGAGCATGTTGAAAATCCAGCCACTGACAGCAGAAGGGACGCCCCTGTTTGTTAAGGCAGCATTGATTTTTCCAAAGGTGGTTTTTTCAAACTAACAGGTGGATTATTGTCCAGGGATCGCTCGCTCTCGCTGAATGCAAGGCCGTGATGGTCAATCTTCCCGTAGTGTACGCATGTTGGTTGGGATGCAGCGGTCGGTTGAGCAGTATGCAGTCCAATAAACATCGCTCACACAGGCTCTCCAGAGTTTTTAGCACAAAGGATGATAAGCTGATTGGTCGGTAGGCTTTGGGGACAGTGTAACACAGCCTTCCTGCTTTTGGTATGAACACCACTCTTACTTCTCTCCATGCCTTCGGGATGTAGCCTAGCGCTAGGCATGCCCAGAATACCTTTACCAAGTGCGGCAGTAACTCGTCCAAGCACCACTCTAGTAGAGCTGTAAGGGTCAATCAAGACTCTCTTGTAGGTTAGCGGTCTTAGTGCCGTCCTCCCTTGTTAGTAGGCCTAGGTCGCGATCTTTGTCATTTGCGAGGACTTTCCAGGCCGTCATTGTCTTTACGTGTATTCCCCTCAACTTCCCGTAGGTTCTCCCAAAGCCAGACGAGGAACTGAGCCAGATCCGTCCTTCGGTGGTCCCTAAAAAGCTGGCTGGGCGCCTTCATTGAGCTAAGACCAAATGTTAACGATTAGTTTTCGAAATGTAGTAACTAGTAGTAGTAGTAGTAAGGGTGGGGGGGCCGAAGCCCGGTAAGTAGGCCTATAAGTCCCTTTTCACCATCCCCGATCCGCCCTCCCCTACCTGGCTACTTCCAACCCCCGGCCCGCACTGAAACGGCCCGTCACCTTGATAAAGGTGAGGACGTCCTCCCAGTCCAGATCCTTTAGATCTTCTCGAGCAAGTGTTGGTGCTCCCAGTATCTTCCTCCTTAGGCGACTCCACCTATCACAAATTCCTATATAGTGGTATGAGGACTCCTCCCCTGTCCCGCAGTTCAGGCAGAGTGGGCTGTCCCTCACGCCGATAAGGTGCAGATGTCTGTTTAGGCTTCCATGCCCAGTCAGAATATCTACCAAGTTCCTGATGTCCTCTCGGCTCTTTTTTAGCAGCCGCCTTGCTCTGGATCCGTCAGGATTTAGAATCATTTCCTTGGCTTGTCTGCATCCTTCTTTTCCTCTCCAATTGTGCTTTGTCTTGTTCCAGGCCCAGTTATTTAGTTCCTGAGAGATTTGCCTTTTACTTAAGCCCAGACCAGGTTCTGGATCGACGAGGTGGCTCATTGAGCCTTGTCTGGCCAATTCATCGGCCCGTTCGTTGCCCTCGATGCCACTGTGCCCTGGAACCCATCTGAGTCTTACTTACTTGTGCACAGCCAATCTGTCTAGGGCGTCTCTACATTCCTGAACTAGCTTACAGCTTGCCCTGGGTTTTTGGATCGCCCTTAGAGCGGCTTGACTGTCCGAGTAAATATATATACTCTCTACACCTTCTGATACTTCCGCCTTGGTTGCTACTTCCAAAATAGCAAACACCTCCGCCTGGAAGACAGTGGCATATCTCCCCAGCGAAGTGCTTTATCCTGATTTAGTGTTGTCTAGGTATACACTGGCTCCGGATGACTGTGTATTAGCCATCCATGAGCCGTCAGTGTACCATGCGTGTGCGCCGCTAGGCGTACGTACCTGGCCTGACAGCCACTCTTCCCTTGATGGAAATTCCACTTGGAAATTCCTTCTCAGTCTTAATCTGCCATCTGGAATATTGCCTTTGGTCGCAATGATGGGTAGATCTCTACTCATTTTGGCGGCAATAGTCGTATGGCCTTTCCCTGTGTAGTCCGTTCGCCATAGGCCACTGTCGATCATCCTTTTGTGAGCCGCCATTGCCTCTCTCTCAATCCAGATCGGGAGGTCCGGCAGCCCCAGGATGATGTTCAGTGCTGCTCCGGGAGTGGTTCTCAATGCTCCGGTAATACCCAAACAAGCCAGCCTTTGCAGTCTGGCCAGTTTCTGGGCATTAGTAGCTCTGGCCACCGCTGGCCACCAGACCACGGATCCGTAGGAAATCCTCGGTTTTATCACAGCAGTGTACAGCCACTGGAGGATGTAAGGTCTTAAACCCCACTTCCTACCTACCGTTCTCCTTAGTTGCCACATAATCGCGGTTGTCTTATTCACCACCTGTTCAACGTGTGCCTTCCACGTCAATTTACTGTCTAAAATAACTCCCAAATATTTGACTTGATGACTTAGGCTCAGTCTCGTCTGGTAGAGTATGGGATGTATAAAACCTGCTAGATTTCGTTTCCTTGTGAAGAGAATGAGTTCGGTCTTCTCTGGGTTTACTGAGAGACCATTCTCCTCACACCAACCTTGAACTATCCGACACGCCACCTGCATACGCTCGCAGACCGTTCTCACGAACTTGCCCGTGATCATTACTAGCCCGTCGTCAGCATATGCTTGTGCGTAGAATCCCTCAAGATTTAACCTTCTCAGGAGGCTGTCCATCACCAGGCACCACAAATGTGGCGAGAGGCAGCTACCTTGTGGGCAACCCCCTCTTACCCCGGCCTCGACGCGAACTTCTCCCAGCGTGGCGCTGATCTTTCGGTCTTCCAGTGCCCTTTTTACCCACTTGACCAAATGAACTGGTGTTCTCTTGGCCTGGAGGGCTTGACAAATAGTTTTCGTTTTAGCCTTATCGAAAGCTCCTTCTACGTCAAAGAAGAGCGCTAGCGCCATTTCTTTGTTTTCTATTGCCTTTTCAGCCCTTCTAACTACAGAATGGAGAGCCGTTTCAGTCGACTTCCCCCTTCTGTAGGCGTGCTGATTATCATGTAGAGGAGAATCAGTTAAGATCTCTTCCATGATGAACCTGTCAATGATTTTTTCCATTGTCTTCATTCAAAATGAAGTTAGACTTATAGGCCTAAATGACTTGGGATGGGAATAGTCTCTCTTCCCTGCTTTGGGAATGAAGACGACATCCGCTGCTCTCCAAGCAACGTACCCTAGTGCTATGCTGGCCTCGAATACTCTCTTTAAGTAAGGGAGTAACGTGTCAACGCCCGCCTGCAGCATCATGGGTATAATTCCATCCGGCCCTCCTGCCTTATATGGACTGAACTCCCCCACTGCCCAAGTTATGGATTCCTCAGTCACCACACTGCGGGTAAGGTTCCAGTCCATCTCTGCCTCTGGTTCCTCATCCCAGTTGGTAGTCTGTACCTCTCCGGGGAAGTGGGTTTTTAGAAGAAGCTCTATCGCTTCCTCTCTGTTCGCCGTCCATTGTTCGCCTGTTTTCAGAGAGCCAATCTCTTTTTGTCTTTCCGAGCCCAGCAGCTTAAGCAGACGCGCTGAGTCCGAGAGAGACTCCATCTCTCCACAGAATTTCCTCCAGCTGTCTCTTTTGCTGCGTCGGACCTCGATTTTAAATTTCCTTCTGGCTTCCAGATACACATCCCAGAGCTCCTGCCGCCCTCCCCTGAAAGCGTGGCGGTGTGATCTTCTCACGTCTTTTTTAAGACGGTCCAGAGTATCACTCCACCAAGGCAGCCTCTTGGCGCTCGCTTTCTTAAGTGGGCACGCTTGTTCATAGGAGTCGACGATTACACTGTTTAGCTTTACCACCTCAATTTCTAGTTCTTGTTTTGATGAAATAGCCTGCTCTAAAGTTCCCATGGACATTACCAGACTTTCCCTAAATTTGTTCCAGTCTGTTGCCCTCGGAATTCTTTTTAGTGGCTTCTCCATCTTATCCGATTTAATTTCAAATCGGATCATTCTATGATCGGACATAGTTATGTCCCTACTTACCCTCCAATTGACTACCTTTAATGTAATTACCTTCATGGGATTTTTTTTTCGGTAATTTAAACCCTCTCGGGCAAGCCCCTCTTGGTGTCTGCACTTCATGGAGAGCCCTTTTGACAATGTCCATTTTTTGGTCCGGTTATCTTCGGAATTAGATTTTCTAGAATATCATCTATAGTACCTACACGAGACTTTTTCCAAAACCCATTGAATTGAAAATTTGGCTATAAATAATTCATTCTTTATCGATAATCGGTAACTGTCATTAATTATTATTTTAACCGTAAACATAATCAGTTCTACCCATCATCGTAAACCTGCCCAAAATACCGAACTTCAATTTTTGCACAGTTTATAAATAAAGCATTGTTAATGAGTTTCTTAATTGCAGACTCGGTGTTTTAACTTCACTTGGGTATATATAAACGCATACTCCAGATCTCAGCATTGTAATTAATGGCTGCCTTTGTTATTATTATCCCACAAGAGCTAGAGAAAATTGCTGATCGAGTTTTGATTGGTTTTCTTGAGAGCCTCGCTCGTCGCGTCTCCGTCTCGCCCTTGTCGGCAGAGTGAAACGGACCGATACGGTCTCGACCGGCCAGAAGGACGACCTCATAAAAACTAATGAACAGATCGAAAGTTTTTGTCTTTTTTAATTTTATTCTTTATTCGTCGTTATTAATATTTTAACTCATTTTTGAACCGTTTAGGTCGGGTGTACGCCTGCGTGTCTTACCGCAGATCCCTATCGGAGACGCTCCGTTTATTATTTTTTGGACCCGGGCGAATTATTTCGAGAACTTATCTCCGGGTTTGGTCGGTAATTAATACGGAGCTAAATTATTATTATGATGCTTAATGTGGATGTCTTTATAATTTGTTTCTGGGCCCGTTATTTAATGATGTTTCATCTTAATAAATTGTAAATAGGGCTTTATGTTGTTGCGGCTGATGGTTCGTATCTCAAACACAGAGAAAATATCTAAAAATCTGGCCATTGGTTGATTAAGGCCTAAAATATGGGGTCATTGAATTTGCCACTATACTTAATGCATAAACGCTACTTCAATATCCATTAAACCCTGCCTATTTGTAGTAGGTTGACGTAATAGCTAATAAGTTCGAATTATCACCTGCTTGGTGCGTACCATGCTTGTTTCCTGATTTTGAAATTGCCCATTGTCTCGACTAAAACGCATTCAAACAAATTGCCTATTCGAGATAACAATACAGGCGAGAATATTTTTTTATTTCTTCTAGTTTGTAAGCAACATCTAAATGATTTAGCAACTGATGGCGGGGGCATCGGAACGAGTTGACATGAGAAGGAAGGCACTGAAATCATCTAGGAACATAGTATGAGTACTGCTCAAATAAATAGTGAACATGTTAAAGAAAACTGATATGGACACTGGAATATCCAATAATCGAATGAGAACATGACAACGTCCTCAAATAACAAATCTTCATAAAATTTGCTATAAATGTGATAAATTGCAGGATTTTCTGAGATCGTTAAATATTTTTACGGTAGAGGGAATTTGCAGAAAAACCTTCCCTAAGGGAAGGTTTTTCTGCAAATGAAAGGTGAGCCAATTTGGGAGATTGAACGTATCTTCAAGATGCTTCAATATTTAAGCTTTTCGTATTTGAAATCTTCATAAAATTTGCTGCATTCTTTATAAAAAATGCCTCCGTTTACTAACACTACCGGTAACAGTAATTTTTAACAAATCAATAATGACAGGTATTTTTCCGGGCCTTTGGAGGAGAAGTTTTCTGAAGCCAGTCTACAAGTCAGGCGCTAGGGATGATGCAATGCTATAAGTGTGGTAAGTTGCAGGCTTTTTTGAGATCGTTAAGTATTTTTTACGATAGAGGGAATTTGTAAAAAAACCTTCCTTTTGTGTAATGACTGACTGAATGGTGAGCCAATTTGGGAAATTGAACATATCTTCAAGATGCTTCAATATTTCAGTTTCTCGTGTTTATATTCAAAATCTACATAAAATTTGCTATAAATCTGGTAAATTTCAGAATGTTTCATAAATGGTTTAGTATTTTTTACCATGGATTGAATTTATGGACTCGTTTTCATTTTGGCAACAACCGATTTGAGAAATAGAAAATATCTTGAAGATGCTTCAATATTTATGCTTCTCCTTCAGTGTTCAAAATCGTCATAAAATTTGCTATTAATGTGGTAAATTGCAGGAGTTTTTGAGATCGTTAAGTATTTTTTACGAAAGAGGGAATTTGTAGAAAAACATTCATTTTGGGTAATGACTGAAAGGTGAGCCAATTTGGGAAATTGAAAGTATCTTCAACATGCTTCAATATTTAAGCTTCTCATATTTATATTCAAAATCTACTTA
>MU185273.1:21093-31134 GCA_016904865.1 Pissodes strobi | reverse complement strand
CAAAAATTCTCTAATTGAGATACAAGGGGTGCTCGAAAAGTGAAAATTTTTACTCTAGTTGTTGCCCGAAAACAAAGAGACATTTTTTGCGTATCTGTCATAATAAGCTAAATATGAATTTAAATTCATTTAAAAATAAATCATGACAACCAAACGCGTGCTTCGAATTTAAAGATTCACTTGACATAACAACTTAAATATGAATTTAAATTCAACTAGTTCAACAATTAATTCACTTTATTTCTTAAAAATCAAAGTCTTTAGATGAAAACAAATTACACTCCTAAAATTTACAGAAATTTTCTAATTGAAATACAAGGGGTGCTCGAAAAGTGAAAATTTTTTTTTCTAGTTTTTGCCCGAAAACAAAGAGACAGTTTTTGCGTATCTGTCATAATAAGCTAAATATGAATTTAAATCCATTTAAAAATAAATCATGACAACCAAACGCGTGCTTCGAATTTAAAGATTCACGTGACATAATAACTTAAATATGAATTTAAATTCAACCAGTTCGACAATTAATTCACTTTATTTCTCAAAAATCAAAGTCTTTAGATGAAAACAAATCACACTTTTAAAATGTACAAAAATTCTCTAATTGAGATACAAGGGGTGCTCGAAAAGTGAAAAATTTTATTCTAGTTGTTGCCGGAAAACAAAGAGAGAGTTTTTGCGTATCTGTCATAAAAAGCTAAATATGAATTTAAACTCGATTAATTCACTTTATTTCTTAAAAATCAAAGTCTTTAGATGAAAACAAATTACACTTTTAAAATGTATAGAAATTCTCTAATTGCGATACAAGGAGCGCTCGAAAAGTGAGAAATGTTATTGTAGTTGTTGCCCGAAAATAAAGAGACAGTTTTTGCGTCTCTGTCATAATAAGCTAAATATGAATTTAAACTCGATTAATTCACTTTATTTCTCAAAAATCAAATTCTTTTGATGAAAACAAATTACACTTTTGA
This sequence comes from Pissodes strobi, assembly GCA_016904865.1. Lineage (NCBI taxonomy): Eukaryota > Metazoa > Arthropoda > Insecta > Coleoptera > Curculionidae > Pissodes > Pissodes strobi. The sequence goes on along the minus strand of MU185273.1, from coordinate 30,163 downwards.
AATTTACAGAAATTCTCTAATTGAGATTCAAGGGGTGTTCGAAAAGTGAAAAATTTTATTCTAGTTGTTGCCAAAAAACAAAGAGACAGTTTTTGCCTACCTGTCATAAGCTAAATATGAATTTAAATCCATTTAAAAAACTCATGACAACCAAACGCGTGCTTCGAATTTAAAGATTCACTTGACATAACAACTTAAATGTGAATTTAAATTCAACTAGTTCAAAAATTAATTCACTTTATTTCTCAAAAATCAAGGTCTTTAGATGAAAACAAATTACACTTTTAAAATGTACAGAAATTCTCTAATTGCGATACAAGGAGTGCTCGAAAAGTGAAAAATGTTATTGTAGTTGTTGCCCGAAAATAAAGAGACAGTTTTTGCGTATCTGTTATAATAAGCTAAATATGGATTTAAACTCGATTAATTCACTTTATTTCTCAAAAATCAAATTCTTTTGATGAAAACAAATTACACTCTTAAAATTTACAGAAATTTTGTAATTGAAATACAAGGGGTGCTCGAAAAGTGAAAAATTTTATTCTAGTTGTTGCTCGAAAACAAAGAGACAGTTTTTGCGTATCTGTCATAATAAGCTAAATATCAATTTAAATCTATTTAAAAAAAAATAATGACAACCAAACGCATGCTTCGAATTTAAAGATTCACTTGACATAATAACTTAAATATGAATTTAAATTCAACCAGTTCGACAATTAATTCACTTTATTTCTCAAAAATCAAAGTCTTTAGATGAAAACAAATTACACTTTTAAAATTTACAGAAATTCTCTAATTAAGATACGAGAGGTGCTCGAAAAGTGAAAAATGATATTCTAGATGTTGCCCGAAAATAAAGAGACAGTTTTTGCGTATTTGTCAAATTAAGCTAAATAAAAATTTAAATCTATTTTTAAAAAAATTATGACAAGCAAACGCGTGCTTCGAATTTAAAGATTCACTTGACATAATAACTTTAATGTGAATTTAAATTCAACTAGTTTAACAATTAATTCATTTTATTTCTTAAAAATCAAAGCCTTTAGATGAAAACAAATCACACTTTTAAAATGTACAAAAATTCTCTAATTGAGATACAAGGGGTGCTCGAAAAGTGAAAATTTTTATTCTAGTTGTTGCCGGAAAACAAAGAGAGAGTTTTTGCGTATCTGTCATAATAAGCTAAATATGAATTTAAACTCGATTAATTCACTTTATTTCTCAAATATCAAAGACTTTAGATGAAAACAAATTACTCACTTAAAATTTACAGAAATTTTCTAATTAAAATACCAGGGGTGCTCGAAAAGTGAAAAATTTTATTCTAGTTGTTGCCCGAAAACAAAGAGACAGTTTTGCGTATCCGTCATAATAAGATAAATATGAATTTAAATTCATTTTAAAAAAAACATGACGACCAAACGCGTGCTTCGAATTTAATGATTCACTTGACAACAACTTAAATATGAATTTAAATTCAACTAGTTCAACAATTAATTCACTTTATTTCTTAAAAATCAAAGTCTTTAGAAGAAAACAAATTACACTTTTTAAATTAAATCAAATTTAATAAAAAAAAAACATATCAATCAAACGCGGGCTTCGTGTTTAATGATTTATCTATCATATAAACTTAAATATGAATTTAAATCCATTAAAAAAAAATGAGATACAAGGTAGGGTTCCCAACTTAAGCATTGACCATTCCGGGACAATTGTTTTTCAGTGGCGGCTCGTTCCACGAAAAAACTCGCCGTAGGGCGGGTAGTAGGCAAATCCGCCGAAGGCGGAAAATTTTGGGAGTGTCATGCTCAATTTTTACTCAAAAGCCGTTAAAATCATTTAAAAAATAAGGATTCGGCGTCAGCTTGAATGGCAATCGTTGCGCACTTGAATATATGACTAAGTAGGTGCTTATCAATTTCAGAAGAGTAAACTATTAAAACAGTTTATTGAAACTACAAGTCGATAAAGTTCGAAAAAAAAAATTGGTGTGCTTAAGACCGCACGACAGAAGTGAAAACTTCAATAAGCGGGGTCATCGTTTGTCAGAATTTCGATCCGAGCTTTCGTTGCAGAGATACGGGCGAAAAACAGTTTTCCCCCCAAAATCCCCTTTAAATTAGAGCCCCGGTCCCCCCCGTATGACCTAAGGTAGCCCCCCATGGGACGCACCTACCATACAAATTTCGACCCCGTACCTGTTCCCGTTCTCCCGAAATTAATTATTCAAGTTTTTCCTTCTTCCCCCTATCCTGGCCCAACGGGGGGAGGTACGGGGTTTCGTTTTCGTCCAGGATCTTCTTTTTACCTCGGCGAAATCCTCTGAAAATTTCAGCCCTCTACCTCTATGGGAACATGCCGGTCTCATGCAACCCCCGCAAAAAAAACGCAAAACGCGCCTAAAGAAGTTTTCACTTCAAAAATTCATGGGAAGTTCGAAAATGTTCAAAAAAATATATCAAAGTTTGATGGCAAAATTATGACAGACTGAATATCCAAAGGTGGGTTGGGTAGCGTACGCGTACAGACCTGCAAAATGGACGGCACGGCGGTCGTCGCAGTTCGTAGTGTTTCCGTACAAATAAAAATTTCTCCCCAAACCCAACTCAGACCATTCCCAAGTAAATAATTTTCGACCAATTACACTTTTACCAGTGCTCGGCAAGACCTTGGAAATCATTATAAAAGAACGACTACAACAACGTTTAGGAGAATACATTCCAATATATTAGTTTGGATTCAAACAAAGACGTTCCACCACACTACCAGTTTCAATTCTGGCGTCAAATGTTCAAACAGCAAAGCTTGCAGGTCATCGAAGTGCCGCGGTTTTTTTGGACATAAACAAAGCGTTCGACAGTGTATGGCACTCTGGATTGCTTCTTAAACTTTGGAAACTTGATTGTCCACACTACCTGATGGTATTAATTAATAACTACCTACAAGAACGACAACTTCAAATAAAGATCCATAAAAACTTGTCGGGATGTTTTATGCCTTATCAGGGGGTACCTCAGGGCTCCCCGCTATCCCCCCTTCTCTATAATATTTACTGCCATGACATATACAACTATTTCCAAGATGACTCTAAGTTTTTTGATCCCAAATCATATATCCTCCAATTTGCTGACGACACTGCTCTTGTTACTCACAATTCAAACATCACATCCACGTTAAATTCCCTGCAGCTTCTAATGGATAAAACTATGACCTGGTTTAACCAATGGCGATTGAAACCTAACCCCATAAAATCCCAGTTCTTAATTTTCAACCACCACATTAAACCAAATTCTCCACCCATTATTATCAATAATCATGCCATAAAACCACAGCCATCAGCCAAATATTTGGGAATCAATATCGACCAAAAACTTAATTTTAACTACCACACAAGAACAATCAAAACCAAATGCGTAACAAGAGGAAAACACTTTCGAAGTCTTAGGGAATATCACTGAAAACTGCAGCCCATATATACCAGTCAATATGTCGACCCATTCTAGAATACTGCCATCCTATCTACTTAAACTGTCGACCACCAGCAATTAAACATCTAAAAGTAGCCGAAACAGCAACTCTACGGACCATTACCAAGATGCGTCACCCACAAAATCCGTTATATAATCCATCTAACCAACTACTCTACGAGTTGACAAAAGTAGAACCAATAACAACCAGACTTAGAGACTTGAGTACCAAATTTGCCAGCCAAGAATCTAATATACAGGTTCTGCATGCACTATGCAACAAAGAAATACCTCCAAACAGAAGAAGAGTCTATCCAGAAACATCATTATATCAATCCATCATACATCTGCAACAGTAAATCATCACATATTACACAACCAAAACTCAAAATATCCAATCCTGTAAATAGTTATATAATATGTTTATTTATATTTTTCACTTTTTTTTCCAATTGTAAATAATATATAAAATTGTATGTAAAAGGCTGAAGGACTTCGGTCAATGGCCCTTTGATATTTATGTCAATAAAGAACGTTATAAATAAATAAATAAAAATTTCTAAAGCTTAGAATTTCCGGGATTTTTTAAGTCCCGGCCAAGGATAAATTTTTGCCGGGACAAACTCTCTGATTCCTGGTTAATCCCGGCCAAACCGGGACGGTTGGGAACCCTAGGGGTGCTCGAAAAGAGAAATCTAACAAAAATCATAACAACCAAACGAAATAATTTATTTTTTATTACGCATCCATCATAATCAACGATTATCGCACGCTGTAGCGTGCATAAAATGATGTTTATGGTGCGCCTACTTTTTTAGAGGTTGCTATAGAAACATTTGATCATGTCAAATGTGACAGATTAATATATTCGTCAAAATATCTCTTAAGCTTAATATTTAAAACATTTTTGGGATTATGATGTATTCGTAATAAAAAATAGCGTATGATATACGTGTATAAGAGGCCTTTAAAGCCCTTGCGACTTACAAAACACTCCGCTGCGCGTCGTGTTTTGAAATATGTCGCGCGTGCTTTAAAGGCCCTCTTATACACTTATATCATAATATACTATTAAAACACCAATTCACTTTATTCGCATGACAATTAAAATATTTAGATGAAAAGTAGCCTTTTAATTTAGAAACAAGTGCAAAATTGTAATTTTGCCCTCGCTATTGATCAAAATTCTAATTTTCTTTTAAAATTCTGATGTAAAAATGATGGTACGTTTCGAAGTCGTGGAAATACATTGACTTCACTTTACTCCGGTTCAAATTGAGTGAACAAAAGGTATGTTTATGGGCATTTATTATAGAATAATCGGGGAACGGCAAAGCAAAAACGTCGTAATCTATGCATTCGTTGGCGTTTTTTCCTAATTAAGCCACTCTCTATCGACTCGGAGCACCATCTTCAAGATACGAAATATACAAGAGTCACGTCCATCAACGAGATTCCTCAATCGCAATAATTAGCAGATAATGGCAACTAGCTGTATAGTAATTCAGAAGTCGATAACAAATAATTTTACGGCTAATTATTCCAATCTGCCATTCTGCGTTTAATGATCTGTAAGTAGGCCACATTTACATGCGGTTACTTAATACAATTCCATTTTCTAAGAAACTATTTTCTTTGTGTTTGTGTGTATGTCTAAGTGTGTGTACCACTAACGAACAGGTTGATCCACGGTCGAATGTTGTGCTTGTCGTTGCTCGTTTTCTGCTATTCATGATTAAGTCCGCTATTAAGATTTTGATCCAAACCAGATATTATCTTTGGCCTCTTGTTTTATATTTAGTTAAGAGTCGGGAGCCGGAGTGCTGTTATTAAATGTGGTTATTTGAAAAAATATTTCAATTAACTATGGATAAGTGCCGAGCAGTTGTGTTGATGGTCTTAGTTCAGATGCTTTTATTCTTCAAATCCATTCTGGCTATCTATATTTTAGTTTATTGCTATTTGAGTTACTCGGTAAGAAACTTCCAAAACAAACGTATTCGATAGCTTTTAATACATGTCTAATTTGTTGTAATTTTGGAACGCAGATCCTTCTATCTAGATTATTAAAATTAAGTAATGTAAAAACCAAAAGAAAAATTGCGAATACTGAGCCTTCATGGGTCAAGCTTCGTCATGTAACGCCCATTCGGATAAAGTCGGCTCAAGTAGATGTCAGCCAATCCAAATCGGTAGAGCCAAAGACAGAAACAATTGTCGCGGTTTTTTTAGACGTGGTTAAAATTATGACACTTATTTCTGGGACATCCTGCATACATGCCGGTAATAGTTTTCATTAAACATGCGCACGTATAGGCGGAGCGAAATTGATAGCGCTAATTATAAAAAAACCGCTGCGTGGCAAAGGAAAAAGAACGCGAATGGGTTAGCCGAAAGCGAAGAAATATTGTTTTTCATATGGTACGGGACATTAACACGATACTATAAATAAAATCGGCTCGCGGGGCACCGCTTTTAAAAGCTGCCAGAAAGAGTGGGGACGTTTTAGGGAATACCGACAGGACCGCACTCGGTTCTGGCCCTGGTAAAAGCTAAAATAATGCCATCGAATTTGAACATTACCAGCTAAGATTCCAGTAAGGTGTCATCACTAAAAGCATCATATTTACATCCTATTCCTAATCTATAATCTGGAAATTCAACCATCAATGTTCTCTTAAATTTGGCATACATTTTTGAAAAGATTCTAAAGGCCCATCTTCAAGACGCAATATGCATAGTTCTAACAAATGATTAGCTGACTCGCCAAAAGCTTTTGACACGCGATAGTGTCTCCTGAAAAGCTCCTTCACGTCCTTGAACCAAACCAAATGCAGTGCGAGTTAAAAAATGCAACACCCTAAATAACCCTTATAATATAATACAAATTAGTCTCGCAAAGGACTGTAATATAATGGTTAAATTACTGAGAATCGTATTGCGATTGTGAGCAAATGGCTTGACGTATTGAAATTATAAGCAACTATATTGCGTTCACTTAAATAGAAGAAAATGGACCATAGTTTTCGTTCATCGAGGATGACAACTAAATGTCCAGGAGGGAGAAGAAAGATGAAGTTGAAGCGCATGAGGAAGCAATTCTTGAAAATCGAAAAATAGCACACAAGATGCATCAGTGAAAACATTTGCGTAGAGCCCTATTATATTCCGGATATCCCAAAGGGAGCTTTACATTCCGATCGCTAATAATCTCATGAAGAATGTTGGATTTTTTCGAATATGCTTTTATATGCTTCAGCGTCTGATCGTCATTCATCCTAATAATTGAAACATACTTAAACATTTATTTTCAAGTCCCTATTCAACTTACATGCCATTCATTTTTAGATTCTGAAATTTTCTCTGTTTTTGGAATATCATCGTCAGTTTGCTCTCGTTTCGACAGCATGCCGGGTCTATAAAGAGGTATTGTTGGTCCTTATTCTAGTTGACGATGAAGAAGATGCATTTTCACTTCTTTCATAACTAGTGTCTATCTTTTTTCCTTCGTTTTCGATTTCTCTATCTGGAGAAAGTTGTTTTGTAACTGCTAATGTTTCTTTAGTTGTTATTTCATCATTTTTTCTTTATGTTGATGCTGCCACATCATTTTCACCAGATTTTGGTTTTGTGGTATCCTTTTCAACTTTAGGTTGTGATGGAATTTCTTTTTCTTTCATCTGTTGTTAAAACTTCTTTTGTTCAGCTTTTTGTGCCTCAATTTTTCGTTCTTCTCGCTTTTCACTATATTTTTTACCTTTTTTGGATAACTTTTATTATCTTCTTTTTTATATTCCTCGTAATGCTTTGGCTTATAGTCCTTATAACAATAATCCTCTCGCTTATACTCTCGATTTCAGGATATTCCTTTTTGGGAAACCTTGGCTTAATCTCCTTCTTCTATCTCTTTTCTTCAACCTTTTTCTCTTTTGATTTACTATCAGCTGATATCAGGATATTTTTCATCTCGTTTTTCCTGTGATCCTTTGGTTAACTTTTCATCAGAATTTTCACTTTTAATTTGTTCCTTAGGCCCTTCATTTTTGGGCGATTTGATATTAGGTTCTTTTCCATAAAGTTTAGTAGGTGAATTCTCTTCAAATTTATTCTCATCACGATATTTTCCCTCATATGTGCAATATTTTCTTCTTTCAAATATTTTCCTTCGTCTTTCTCTTTCCTTTCTCCGTAGTTCCCTGATTTTGACTTTATGTGCTCTTTTATTTTTAATGAATTCTAAAAGAGGTGTGGCAATGTCTGTTTTCTTTTCACCACCCATTTCATTTAACTGTAAGGTGTATTCAGGCTTTCCATTCTGTTCTGTTATAATGCTCAGGAAGAAGGGAAAAGATGACATTGAAGTGTGAATTGAAGCAGTAATTGAAGACCGAGTAAACTAACAAAAAATAGGACACAAGATGCAACAGTGAAAATCTTTACCTAGAACCACAAAAGGTCCTTTACATTCTTGATCGTTAATAACCTTGATTCAGGTTAGCCATAATAAGGCGGTCGAAGCTCTTGGAAAGCCAAACTCATGAAGCATTCTGGGTTAATTCGATAATGCTCCTATTAAAGAACTTCAGCGTCTCGCCGTTGCCCATCATAATAAGGGCTAAAATGCTGTTTTAAAGAATAAAATCTTCTAATAATTATTACCTATAATAATGCCCAGGAAGAAGGAGAAAGATGATGTTGAAGTGGGAATTGAAGCAGTAGTTGAATATCGAGTAAATTGAGAGAATAGGACATAAGATGTAACAGTGAAAAATCTTTTTCTAGAATATCCCAAAAGGTCCTTTACATTTCTGATCGTTACTAACCTTGTTTCAGGATAGACATAATAAGGCGGTCGAATCTCTTGGAAAACAAAACTCATGAAGCATTGTGGATTGATTCCATAATGCTCTTATTAAAGAGCTTCAGCGTCTGGCCGTTGTCCATCATAATAAGGGCTAAAATGCTCTTTTAAAGAATAAAATCTTCCAATAGTTATTAGCTATAATATCCAGGAAGAAAGAAAAATATGATGTTGAAGTGGGAATTGAAGCAGTAGTTGAAGATTGAGTCAAACTGACAGAAAATAGGTCACAAGATGCAGCAGTGAAAATCTTTTCCTAGAATATCTCAAAAGTTCCTTTGCATTTCTGATCGTTAATAACCTTGTTTCAGGATAGACATAATAAGGCGGTCGAATCTCTTGGAAAGCCAAACTCATGAAGAATTCTGGATTGATTCGATAATGCTCTTATTAAAGATGCTTCAGCGTCTGACCGTTATCCATCATAATAAAAGCTAAAATGCCCTGTCAAAGAATAAAATCTTCTAGTAATTATTAGCTAGAATGCACAGGAAAAAGGGGAAAGATGATGTTGAAGTGGGAATTGAAGCAGTAGTTGAAGATTGAGTAAAACTAACAGAAAATAGGGCACAAGATAAAACAGTGAAAAACCTTTTCTTAGCATATCCCAAAAGGTCCTTTACATTCTTGATCGTTAATGACCTTGTTTCAGGATAGACCTAATAAGACGGTCGAATTTCTTGGAAAGCCACACTCATGAAGAATTCTGGATTGATTCGATAATGCTCTTATTAAAGAT
>MU185272.1:82581-117750 GCA_016904865.1 Pissodes strobi | reverse complement strand
ATGCTCTTGGAATAACGTCAATTCCCTCAGTTTGAGAACTCTTTTCTATGTGTGCAGTATTATAATGTATATAGGTTAACGTAACTGTGAAGAATTATTTGGAACTGGCAACATTTCATTGGTCACATTGTGTTAAATGAAAGCATGTAAACTTATAAATCTGTTTGTGCTTTCTTCCGCTTTTGTTAAGTTTTGTCAAACATCTAGCTGTTTGACAAATTCTGATAGCCCATTTGGGAATACTGTGACGTTTGTAAGGTGATTTATCTGTAACATGAATAAAGAAGTTGAGTAGGAAAGAATACTACTAGACAATAGTAAAATTCAACCTTATTAAAACATTTTGTAGGTTTTAGCTACGCTAAGATTTTTCTCGTCTGGAAGCTACCAAGAGGTCACTGGATCAAACAGCTTTGTTGGAATTAGTCAAGCATCAGCAAGCAGGGCTATTACTGAAATTACAAATGCTCACAACCTGGCTGAAATTTTAAACCAAATAATTAGATATCCACAACCAATTGCAGAATTGGAAGCTTTAAGAACAAGGTAAGCTGTAAACAATTTGACAATTCAGTGAGACTTGGCATCTATGAAGATATAAATCACTTATTTAAAAAAAGTAATTAAATTATTTTAACTGATTTTGTTCACATATCTTTTATATTCGTGTAGTAGGTATGTAATATCTAAGAAAGATCACTGCTGTGATGTCCAGGCCAGGGTACCCGATTTAACTGAAGAAATGTAAAACTTTTAGTTAAATTTTAATCGTTCAAATGAAAAAAATAAATATTGGAAGTCATTTGCCCTTGGACTATAAATCCAAAAACCGATAGGAAATTCAAGTTCACTAGACACGGTTTTGCGCGCGGACTATTCCACCACTTAATTCGGCATTCATGCAGTTTCCCCCGAAAATCTTGATAAAAAGAAGTCCATTGGTCAATAGGCGTTGCCAGAAATGTTCGTCATCCAAGTCGAGAACCTGAGTGAACCTTGAAAAGCAATTGAATGACCTCATTTCGGTCCAGAGTGGAAAAAACCCAGTTAAAACGCGAAGAGACGTTGTCGGCGGAAAAGAAGCGTCTTGCGTCATCACCAATGTTCTAATTGCTGCAGGCAAAAATTCCAGGAATTTCTGGGAGAAAGACACGCCTCGAAAGTTGCGAAATATCACGCGTTTCGTAGGTGGCCGGAGATTCTGGATTTTTCTTGGGCACAAAACGCGTAAAAATTTCTGCTATAAAAGCATTATTATATCGAAGAAAAAGAAGTCTTATTCTCCAGTCCAGTTGCAGTGGGTCACTATGGCCAAATTCAAAATATTATAAGAAACATCAGATGTAGCGAGCCGCTATGCTAAATTTCATTTAAATAGTTTAAAAGTTAAACTAATAATTTTGTAGTCGATAATATGGTCTTAGTTGTGACCAAACCGAGAGTAGTGCCTTTCAGTTTAAGGGCTCATGGAAATAACGAAATAAATAATTGAATGCATGTCAACGATTCGAAAAGTAAAGAAAAGTAACGGGGTGAACCATCGTCATTCATCGAGAGTTAAGATGTTCAAATCCAAGAAAAGGGAGCAACGGCGACAGGTTCCGAGTTCACGTTAGAGATAGACTGTAAGTTTAGTAATAAAAATTGTTAGTATATTTGAAAACATTTATCGGTGACTGTTTGCAAGAAATTCATGAATAATTCAGTATCACATTTCAGTATTCGAGTTAGACTATAAATGTAATTCATAAAGCATAAAAAATTGCTGTATATTTGAAAACATGTAGCGTTGCCTGTTGGCAAGAATTTCAGGATTGTTTCGGTAAAAACAATTGAGTGTTAAATTTCGATAGTATGCAAATTTAAATGATGAGGCAGAGTGCCTGTATATTGGGAAACGTTTAATGTAGTATTTGATAATTTCAAGAGTAGCCCATTAAATAATTAATGTTATAATACTCCGCATTTTATTTAATTAATTAACTGCAGACAAGAATATCGCTGACTGAATATATTTTATTATTCCATATTTTTTTGACTGGCTAGGAAAATATAATATTTTAGGAAAGTTGCTACACTGAAAAAAATTCACAGTGTCTAATTAATAATACCAGTGTCCTTTTCATTTATTGTGCCAGTTCTGATTGTCTGACGCTGTAGATACGAGGTCATATTAAAAATTTAAGCGAATAAATTTAGCCACTATAAAAAAAGCTCCCTTTCACTTATTTTATCAATTTCAAAACATTATTGATGTGGATTATATTTATTTAATTATATTTAATATACTTGAGAATAGAAAGTAAGTGCTGGTAAGAGTCAGAAAGTGGTTTTAACTAGGTAGCGAAACATGGATGTTTGCCCAAATATAACGGAAACTATTTTACGTCGCAATTAGGGTGTCAACACACTGGTACTGCGAACCCGTTTACAGCTAATGAACAAAGATTCACGAAACGGCCGAAAAATACAGTAAGTAAAGGATTAGGGTAAATCGGCGTTCATTACACTGCATATCTTGGGCCCCTTTTGAGTTTTTGTATTAGGTGGGGTCTTCGGTATTTTTTTTTTACTGAGAGAGGGAAAATCTAGGCAAATTTATTTGGCAATTTACAGCCAAGACGCGGAAAGTCTTACTAAAATACTTAATTCTTGATTGAAAAGTAAGGTAAGTTTAATAATAGCAACATTATTATTATACACCATTTGCTGTAATAATTCAGTTAAATTTGGGGTTTGAAGTTCCCATTTGGGCAGTTCCAGAACAAATAAGGTGCTTCGGTTATTGATATGCTCTATTATTCCATTATGAATCTGAACTTTTAGTTGGGATTTTAAAAATATATAAATTTCTACGAATTTTACCCACGTTATATGTATAAACTTACCTGAAATCGGGCATAAAAACAAAAAAATCAAAATTAAAATCCACAACATAGGCAGCACAAGAAAAAATACTCAAGAAATGAGGTTAGGTCCACGCAAGGCGCCAGAAATTCCTTTAAACTGTCAACATTTTCTGCGTTTTGGTTGGTTGGCCAATGCGACAACAGTGTTCCCAGGGACTGTGTTCTCCCTCACATTCTCCATCGCTCAAGAATACACTTTCTTTATCTCGGGGACCGCCATCGAGAAAATAATCCCGGGGAGAGCTCTCTTCGCTCAGTTTAAAGAATAGAGGCCCAGGGCGCACCCTTTCGTCGTACAACTGGAGACACCTAGAACGTCGCTTTCACAAGGACTCCTTTATCTAGTAAAACTCACTCCAAGGACATCTGTTTCCCCCTAATTACAACCTACAACTGTTTAAGAACCGTGCCAATCAGCATCTTCACACACGCACCGCTCGTCGAGTGCTATAGGATCTCCATTTAGTGTGTATGCCACTGCCATGAAAAGTCCATTTGAATAATCCAATGAAACTCACACAATGAAAATAAGATATTTTTATTTGAACTACTATATACATGTCAAGTTTTAGTTTTCAGATGCGACTTTAGGGAAGAACCATTTGTAGGAGACCAGAGGTTTTTGATACCATCCTCAAAAGAGATGGGAGCAAATAAAAAAGTACCTCGATTTTAATGGTAACGAGTATTTCCCAAAATGGTATAAATAGAGATAAACTCTTCAAACTAAGACCTAAAAATTTACAGCAAAAATTTGCGAATCAAGAAAAATAATACAACCCAAAAAAGCCGAATAAATGGAGATACAAGATCTTTTTAAATATGACAGTAACGAACTGATCCGTAACTTTGATGTTCATACTGGAAGGATTCTAGTAGCACCTGGAAAGAAGATAGAGGAGCCAGTGGAAATATGGTAATTTGTCTAGCAAAAGAAAGAAATAGCCATAATAATTCATAATGTTTTTGCCTATCGGTTTACTTCCACGATACTTCTCACCAGTCTTTTCCAAGACGCAATGTACTTTTTATGCACTGGAAGACAACGACCAAATTCACGGTCTTGTATTTATCTGTGATAACGGTATGAAAAAAAGGGGCAAAGGGAATATATAAAGAGCATGAAGCTACGAAGGAAAAATCTTGGCTTTGGAATGGTTTGACATTAAACGTGCTTGTGTAGCGAGCACCTTCTGCACATTCTGATACAGAGCGTCCAACATGATATAACACTATACTTAACCATTTTATGAGTAGAGTCGATTTGCTAGATCGGCTCATGTCCTAAAAAAGAATAGGGCCGAGAATTTAAAAGTGGTATTTGAAAATGCTCTTTTCATATACCACTTTTTATGCGGACTAACAAAGATATGTTAGATGCCCTCGATTTTAGGGCTTAGGTAGCACAAGACCAAGTCAGGGTATTAAAATATATTGTTTGTACTCTGACCAAGTGGAAGTACTACAAGAGCCTTCAAAAAAAAAAAGAAAAGAATCTAAACAAATCCGACACCGATTTTCCATACGAAAAGGAAGGAAGGCAAAGGTGCAAAAAAACCCGGCTGTGAACTGAAAACTTGCTTTTATTGCCTGGAATGTAACATGTATCCTTAAGAAGAGAAATTGCTTTGTCCAAATTAGTATTCATTATGTGAACCTATGTGGCATAATAAGAACACGGATTTTTTTTTTAATAAAATCAAAAAATACGTTTTGAGAATGGAAATGCATTTTTGTACGGTACTTCTATTGCAAATACATTCTTACTGATGTTTTTTAAATGCAGACGTTAAGAGGTTAAGCTTATAGAATATAGTGTGTTCTCTGCATACTTAAATATAATAAGTCTGCCGGTGTATGAAATATATAACTTAAGATTTATGTATTGATTGTAAAGGAATTATTTTCACTACAGCAAAATATTTTTGTTAATTTTTCATCCAATACGACTTAATTTTTATAATAATGTTTTGCTATAAAGTACCCGGTTTAAGATATTTACACATTTTGAAACAGTACCCCAGAAGCGATAATTTCGATTACTTTCTTTTTCAGCAACCTTTATAGAAAATAGTCTATAAATAGACAAATATTTGAACGACCTTTAAATGCTCTTCCAGATTTGCTGTTAATTGTATAATTATATAATAAAATATGATAATTATAAAGCTAATTTGTTTCTATGTTTTATTATTTACGGCCTGAAATAAAAAGGTATGATGAAAGTAGAGTGGGGGCGAGTGATGGATAATATCAAAGAAACTACTATTTTCTTTAATAATTCATCAATCGTTTTTTAAACCATAATTATCTTTATGAGGAATAATGAAGAAACAGTAACTGAAAAATATATGTACAATATTTTCCCGCATATTTTACCACCCACCTCTTAGAGCCTTTATTTTTGGAGCTAGAAAAAAGGCTTTAAACACAGAAGTTAGAAAATCTGAAGCATTTTCTCCTCAAGAACAATACATACATAATGTGAGTAATAACCCCAAACTATTCCAAGTGAATATTTTAAGCAATTTTAGCATAATAGTTAAAAAATACAATGATGTTTTATGGAATAAATTCTATTTTGAAACAAATGTAATTGATAAAACTTGCATCACACACTCTCTATTATCCTACCACGTAGCTAATCTGGCGTGCTTTTAAATTCAATTACCCACATTTCACATGTTATCCAAACAAATCTAATGATCCAAAAGTACCAGTCAGTTTCATACCCAATAACATTTCATTAACCGTTAAAAGGAATTAGTTTGCTGGGCGTACATTTCAATTTTAATTAGTAATTGTTTGTCCGAATTATTATCAATTCTCGGATAATTGAATATGGCGCGGCGTAGTGCAAAATTCTAAATATTATGCCAGAATATAAAATAAAGCTGGACAAATTATATATATTTGTGGAGGATCCATATGTTTGAAGATTTTGCGACTCAAACTGTTTTTAATAAAAAGGACTGGGATTATTTTCGCATATAAAAGTTAATAGTTAAGAATTTATTATTTAGTATGAAGTAAAAAACGCTTACGGTGGAAGCCGAGACCTGAACGTCGGTCGTATTATACATAAAAGTGCTGATGTCGGCCGTCTCGAAATCTGTTCCTCCTTTAGTAAAAATGACTCTGGGCAGAAGTACAAATTCCAATAATACCTACCGTCCTAATGAGAAAAAAAAATCTCTATTTCAGCTAGATTCGAGGATATCGAAGTATGTTGAAGAGGTAGTACCTTCAATTCAAAACGATGTAAGGTAGTTATTTTTATATTCTCTCCTCAACCAGACTGTACTGTTGTGATGAAGAGCCACCTCCAACCTAAGATGTATTTGTTAACGCAGAACGGTACGTATTTACACCGGGCGGTCGATCAATATACTTAGTGCATGGCAACAGCTACCGCTAGTGACAAATTGAAGTGTAAAAAAATCTGAACCAGTTAACTATTAAACATTCAAAAGCATAAATGGTAATTGCGATGAGCATGAAAACGAAAAACCACCTCACCACGATTTTCCTAGTAGAACTGCCATGCCTGCACATGCATTACAAACGGCTCTCCTCAATCCCTAGCGACGTGTTGGACCAGCATTCGTACAGATTTATTCTGGTAGCTTATTTCCGCTACTGAATGTTCCAGTATTCTGAGTTTATATGTACCCTCAGGACTAACCAGGGGGTCCTTCGCACCCTCTGATCATTCATGTAGGTCTGCTCGTCGATGGAACATAGTCAGCTTGGCACAACTGTCAGATCAAGTGATGATACTCAAAATTTAGGCAAACCCAGTTCCTCTCAATTTAATCTAAGTTTATATTCCAACAGCAGACAAAAGTAAGGATTAAATCAAAAACTTCAATGAAAAGGTTGGAATGGCGCCAAGAAATATAAAGAGACACGAAAATGGTCAAGTCGAAGTGAAAGAATAGATTAAGAGACTTAAAATGGGGGGTTGCAAAACGAAAGTGAATATAAACTGACAGAATTTGGCCAGAGTGGAAACTTTGTCATTATGAATACCTTCTTCAAGCTAAAACACCGTAGAATGTAAACTTGGAAGTCGCCGGCAAATAGCGCAGATAACATGACTATGACAATGTTATTTGTCGTATTGGATCATGTCATCGTGCTTTTGTTAGTAGAATTCTGACCTTACATGTTCATGCACTATTGATTAATTGCGTCCCAAATCAATTACTGAATCTGGAATACCCGCAGATTCAGTATTGTTGGACTTACGTCGCTGGGATGTAGCAAGGCCAATATATCAGTGATGAACTAGTACCCGGTTTAATCAATGAAATACATAAAAATTGTGACAAATTGCTTGAAATATATCCGGGTCCTGACCCTGTAGTGTTTAGTAAACTGAAAAACTGAAACGGCCAACAAGCAAAACTACGCTTGCTGCCAGAAAACTTTCAGAACCGGGCATACTTGTGAGAATAGAATAAAGTGTGAATAACAATTTGAAGAGTTTACGAAGTTATCAAGAAGTTTTCAGTATCGACAAGGCACGGCCTGACAACCAAAACATTTTATTGTCGGCAGGTAAAGAAACTTTGATGCTTTAAAGAAAAATAAAAGAAACTTGGATATCAGATAAAATACTTGATTTTATGAATGAAAGACATAGCAATAAAAACAACATTATCAGATTTATTTATGAAATAATCACTATCGTTAAATGAAAGATCGAAATTGCCAAATAATAGGTACTAATAGTACGGAAGGAATGTGAAGAATTTGAAAGACAGTACGATAACTTGTTAAGATAAACTTCAAATTGTCTAATAGGTTTAAACTTCAAATAAAAAGCGAAATTGTTACTATAAACCATAAAGACACTTTCTTTTTAATTATTCTTTTAATTTACTAAAAAGATAAACTGAAAGATACTCAGGGTGTATAGGTTCGGAGCATGATAATTAAAATATTTCCGTGTAGTAGTGGTTAAAAAGCGCAAAATAAAAGATTAGAAATTTCAAAAAACAATTATTATTCTATTTCCTTCTAACAAAAATAAGAGTTGAAATTTAATATTCTGTTGAACCTTCTTGATGATAACCGCCCTTTAATTACCTTATGCTTCCTCCGAGCTTCCTGGAGAGTGTTACTGAAACTTGCTGCAGTGCCTAGGACCTGTCCTGTGACGTCACTGGAAGCTATCCTGGTAATCCGAAAGCGTGTGGACTCAGTAGCATGAAAAAAAAATTGTACAAGGCAGTGAAAGAGTTCACCAAGAATGTTGTTACTCCGTTTCAATTTGGCAGAGAGCGTCGCTTGTCTAAGCTTTGGTTTTTTAATATAAAAATTGGTAAGAGATAGCTAGAAATAATTCTTCTCAATTAATAATGCTAAAAAATGCCAAAACAAGCTGAAGGTAGAATTATATTTAATTAAATATGCCTCCGCCAATTTGCACAGAGTTGTTTCTGTTGACAATAATTATGTTTTAAATTAAACCGTTAACAGATTACAAATAATAAATAAAATAAATAGCTATTTAAGCTGAGAAATATTGTGATGAACATTATTTCAATAAAAGAACAATTACGATAATCAGGTAAGAACAAAAGTGAAATCAATAAATTTAAACAGGTAATCAGAATTTAATTATTGCCAGAAAGCTTTTGTTCAACTCAAAAATCAGTTTAATTCAAAATAAAGATAATGACAAATAAAAAAGAAATAAAACAATTATGATCTTGTACCGACCACGACTGAGAAGCGCTTGAGAAGGTGCTCTTTAAATAACGAAGTGACAATAAAATGCTTATATAGGCCGAATAACAACTAACTAAGCTTAAATCTGATTCCCTATATAACTCATAACACCCGAAACCGATCCAGAGAAAGTTAGACTGAATATCCCACACTATAGACAGTTTTGTTATTAATTTCTAAAAATGCTACCTCTAACTAGAACCTAAATAATGTGGACCCTACAAACCACTTTGATCGATTCTTTAGTTGGGTTGCTACACTAAATCCGAAATTCAATAACCGTACTTTTGTAGGATCAAGTCCTTTTTTTCCTCTTATCCAAGAGCCTTAAGCTGCAAAAAAGCACTATCCCACATAATATTCCCTACAGACAAAAACATACCCACGGCGAAAGACAACGTGGTATGTGAAACGATAGTAGGCAGATATTAGAGATTCGCCAGCTTAGCAGCTTTATTCTGCCTACAGACTTTTCGATATAGAAAACTTAAACTAAAAATTAGATAACGCAAAAAATAAAGCAAATGTCAAGCCTACCTTCTCTCAACCTCTCACACTGGTCGCCGGTACAAGATAGGTCTAAAATTCCTGTCCTACCTTTCGATCAGAATCACAT
Organism: Pissodes strobi; assembly: GCA_016904865.1. NCBI lineage: Eukaryota > Metazoa > Arthropoda > Insecta > Coleoptera > Curculionidae > Pissodes > Pissodes strobi. Next base: position 108,486 of record MU185272.1, on the reverse strand, counting down.
CTCAAAAAAATGCACAGACGCGCAGTCGTCACAAATATTTCACCTTTTTCTACCGTACGAAGCGACCGATCTTTAAGCATAAAATATGAGTTGCATATTTGAAATTATTTAACAATTTTTAATAATATATTCTACTGCTGCATTCGTGTAGATTCAACCCATAATATTAATTTTCATTTTATATTAACTAGATAATTATCGACTGATATATTTAAAAGACAAAAATTAGTTTGATGTGTGATATAAGAATTCAGTATTTATTAATATTTTCGTACTATTTAATGCGGAATTTTCCACACTATTGCTACCAGGTCGGTTCAGACAGTAATTCAAAATAGGTTGAAGATGAAAAGTGATTATTTCAAACCAAAAATAAACACAAGCGAACTCGGAACAACCTAATGTTACGGAATTGTTAAAATTACCTTAACAAACTTCGATAGCATGCAACTGTTCTAATTATTCTCATAACGCGAATAGTAATTATTTAAATTTTATTGAGCTTAATCGGGATGAGATATATGATATATGCTGTTCTGCGTATATACATATATATGCCAAAAAAGAAAGCAGTGCACTATGGCATTCCATCTTCCCTTGTCAGGGATTGTGCCACCAGACTCGCTACTCTTCTAGTCCTACTTTATAATCAGTCTCTCTCTTCTGGTTGTTTTCCAATTATATTAAAACTTTAACATATAATACCCATATTTAAAAACGGGAATAAAAACTTAGTAAGAAATTATCGTTCAATAAGTAAGTTATATATTTGCAAAATTACTCGAAAAACTAATATTTAATTATATTTACAATCTGGTTAAAAGGCAAATAATTTTGGAACAACATAAATTTTTGTCAAACAGAGCCTTGGAATCCAGTCTTCTTGAGTATATTGAGTTCCTTAAATCGAATCTCGATAATAGAGTGCAAGTCGATGCCATTTACACCGACTTTGGAACAGTTAAGATGACGTCCGAAGCAGACACACTTTTAGCAGCGGAACTGAATAAATTAAAGAAGTCCGATCTACCTAACTTTTAGTCTTTCAAAAGTTACCAAATACTTTCACCAGTAATGCAGTGCTCTGTGAGTTTCAATTAAAGTTAAATACGAACTTAAATAGTGACTAAAACGATGAAAATAATATTCGTGCGGCTTCTGATGTTTTCGCGCCAAATAATGACTTTTGCGCGACCGATTCCTGCATTAAACAAAGAATCAATCTCGAAGTTCTCAAGGTAAAGGTGAGCAGCTTATCGATAATTAATCAGCAACTCGAAGGCCGGCTAGAGGATCAAAAAACTATTATATCATTATTGCGTAATAATAGTCAACCTGTAACTCCTAATGACAATGTGAACGCAGCGCCATCTGCGTCCAGTAAATTTTATTCTGGTAAACAAACTACACGGCTTCCCGCTTCCTGGGCGAGACCTGCAAACCCGCAACTGAACATCAGCAATCAAGTAATTTCGAATGAACCAGTAGATAATGCAATCTCGGATGCCCAAAAAAATCTACTACAACCTTACACTCGACCTTCACATCGATATGCCAACAAATCAAAGGCTGTTATCGGACGGAACAATAGCGTAAACACTAGTACCATCCAAACGGTACCCAAGTTTGGATACTTACACGTTTATCGTCCGAAAATATGTTGGATGATTTTCTTAAAAACTCAGCTCCGGAAATAAAATCTGAGTGCGAAAAGCTAACGAGTAAAAATGATAGTGCATCATCGTTCAAAGTGCGATTTCCGATTATAGGCCAATAAAACTATCTATATTTTTACCCAAACCTCGGACAAATTCGCTACAAGCTAATTTTTGCGCCATTGTATTCCTTTGGGGTTTTTATACAACTGACTGAAAATCCCAAAAAATCCGATAAAGGGCGCAACCCCAAAATCGCCCCCATAAGTACATTTTTGAAGTTTTTTGCAATTTCCTCAAAAACAATAAGTTTTTCAGAAAATTTACAAGATAAGTTTTTTGTAGTCCACAAAATTACTAATCAAACGGTAAACTCGTTTTTATTATTTGAAGAAGTTTTAAAGTTAATTCAGCCCTTCAAACTTAAGCAATTTTGTATTTTAGTAGAAAATCACCAATAAAATACTTTTTGGTGTTATATGTCATTCATTTGTGTTGATAATTTACTTTTGAAAATTGTCTGTATATTTTTTATACAGCTGGCAACAGCGAAATAACATCCTGAAACAAATTACCCCAATAAGGTAAGGGCGCGGATGGGGTGCAACGCATACGACCAGAGCGCGACAGCCGCCCACCACTTTTGAATACTTTTGATGCTGTGAATTCGTTTGTAAGTGTTTAACAAGATAACAACAGTGCATTTGAGAAAATTTTGTTAACGTTTCTGTATGATTATAAAGCGTATAGGTAAATAGTTGCTTTAAAATTGGTTTAGAAGGTTTAATTTAGATTTTATTTATTTTGTTACAGCAATTGCTGTTTGTTTAATATATCAAGCAGCGCTAAGCTCAGGGCAAACAGTAAATGTATCTCGAAAAAAATTACAAAACTCATAAAATGTAGATACAAGGTGTGGATTATGGCAAAATATTGTAAATATTAACCAGCTACAGTTACACGTATTTTGTAGAAAAAACTACACTCGTGAATCTGCTGAGTCTAAGAAAAATATAAATGGAATTTCTGAGGGCAAACAAACAAGAATTTGATTTTAGGCGGAATTGCTTATTTTGTGACGTTATGTGTGGAACTATCAAAAATCCACATAAAAATGTGCGAATGATTGCTACTTAAGGGATAAAACAAAACATTGAAGCTCGATGTAATGCAAGAAATTATGACTGGTCCCACAAAGTTTATGCAAGAATAGTTACCACAGGTGATCTTGTGGCTGCAGAAGCAAGGTACCATGTAATATGCCACAGAGATTTTTTTCGTGATTTTTCCCAACAAAAAGCTGGACGTCCCATCGATGAAGGTACCTTTAAAAAATTACGTGACTATAGAAAATTCTGAAGATTGTCGTCAGTTCTCTTTGCAAGAGTTAGAAGATAATATGAAAGACATTTCCGGAGAGATATGGTCTAGAAAATATTTAAAAAAAAGACTCATTGAATATTATGGAGACCGAATAGTTATTACTGAAATTGCAGGTAAGAAGTCAGTACTATGTTTTGAAGGAAATAGCCACCAAATATTGTCAGAACAATAGTATAACAACAGAAATAGCGACCTTGCTGCGGAACGTCGTCGTAGGGTTGTCCAGGCTGCCGCAAATATTATACGGGAAGATATAAAAAGTATGGTGTATGATGTTCAAAAATATCCGTCTACCGAAAGTATGACTACTGGTAGGGAGTTGCCAGAAACTTTATCTTTTTTTTATAAACCTTTTATTTGGTAACACAAAAGACACATTTGACCCTAAATCGGTAGCTGTACAAAATGTTATGATTTCTCAGGTCAGGAAACGTTCATATATATCCCCAATTCTCTTTGGTTTAGCAGTTCATTTACATCGTCGATTTGGTTCTAGATATCTCTTAGATCTGCTTTCAAATTTTGGCCTTTGCGAAACGTACACAGAAGTGCTTAAATTTGAGATGTCTGAATTTAATACAATTTCTATTTCTGATACAGCTTTCGTCTAATGGGTTTTCGACAACGCAGATTTTAATACCCGAACTCTAGATGGCCACGGAACTTTTCATGCTATGGGCGGTGTAGTATGCGTGTATCCTCATGAAGCTGTTGATATTAGCGATAACAGTTTCAGATCAAAAAAATATTCTGATGTTCTTAAAAAGGGGGGGTTTTGGCTGTATGAAAGTAAATCAAAACCTGCAGACTCTGGTTTTAAAAAGATCAAATTAAGAGATTTCGAGGGAGTTGCACAACCCCATAATTACCGTAATTTTCCATACCTTATGGCATATGGGGCATATTTTTGGGGCATCCTCTTTCCCCTCATGAAGTTATGTCATTGCAGCAATCAGAAACTGAATATATAAAAACACGTGTTTTACCTGTTCCATTATTTATAAATTTAGATCCTAACAATCTGAGTACAATATACACAGCTATCATATTTGCAATAAACGAATGCAAGAAAATTGGTCAGACTACTTGCATAGTATCTTTTGATCAGTCGTTATACTGGAAAGCATCAGAAATTTTCGCATCAGCCCCTGCTGATAGTGATATTTCCAACGTATTTGTCAGACTTGAAGGTTTTCACTGTTTGATGTAGTTTTTTGGGTGTATTGGGTACTTCATGAGTGGAAGTGGATTGGAAGAGGCGTGGTACACAATATATGCAAAAAATAGTGTAGGTCATATGCTAAATGGGCACTTACATTTTCATACTCGTACATTGATGGCCGTATATTAGGCATTAAACACATTTAAATAATAAAGTATGTTATACTAGGGGATTGGAAATTTTATGCTCTACAAAAAGTATATCTCGTAAATTTGCCCAGAAAATTATCGTTTTTGAGAAAATTGCAAAAAACTTGAAAAATTTACCTATAGGTGTGATTTTGGGGTTGCGCCCCTCATCGGACTTTTTGGGATTTTTAGTCAGTTATATAAAACCCCAATAGAAACACAATGACGCAAAAATTAGCTTGTAGCGAATTTGTTCAGGGTCGTCCACCTAGTTTTACTGGCCTATTAATGATGTAAACAAAGTGTACGATCCTGAAATTTCGCCAGCGGGAGCCGCAGTTAAAAGATTCCGCTTCCCTCCTGCCCGAAGGGTGGGTTTTCAAGGGAGAGAACTGCCGACTCCTCGTCAATAACTGGAGCAGCTGTAAACTGTGAGTTAAATAGATCTATTTCATTAATGCACTTAAACGTACAAAGTCTATTGAACAAGATTAATTTAATCGAAGTGCTAATTAGTAAACATAACCTAAACATTGTATGCCTTAGTGAACACTGGTATTTACATAGTGATATAGAGTCTATAAATCTTACTAATTTTAAATTATTAACTCACTTTTCTCGCACTCAATACATACACGGCGGATCTGCAATCTATATGGAAAACAATCTTTCAAAAAATGTTTTTCCTGTTCAGTATATTAACAAACTATCAGTAGAGATGATTTTGGAATGCTCCTGTGTTTGACCACAGATTGTGTATAATAAATGTGTACAGACCCACTACTAATGACTTTGAATCATTTATTTTGATATTAGGTAGTATTTTAACTAAGGCTTTTGAGAAGTTTGACAATATTTTACTGATCGGCGACTTTAACCCAAATACAGGAAATAATCCAAATTTAAACAAAAAACTCCTTATTGATTTTTTTAAATCCTATAGTCTGGTCTCTCTCGTCAACGCACCAACATGTATACAGACTCGAAACGGTCACACGACTTTCTCTGTATTAGATTTTTTGACATCTAACAAGCCGGAAATGGTGAAAAGCGTATTAAATTATGACCCTGGCTTTTCCGATCATCATTGCCAAATCTTGAGGTATGATTACTGCCAGTCAGTTAATAATGATACTAAAAACTCTGTTAAATATATGGTTTTTTTACTGATGAAGATATTAATAAATTTTTATTCCGGTTTAAGCCCCTAAACTTTGAATTATCAAGTAATGACATAGACAAAGAGTTTAATGCTTTTTTGGACAGCTTCATATGGTGCTACGAAACTAGCTTTCCGTTAAAAAAGGTTAACTTTAATAACAAAAAACTAAAAATTCCACTCTCTAATGAAATAAAAATTCAGTTAAAAAACCTAGAGACAATTTGCTGGCTAAAAAATAGAACCAACGATGAAAATGTAATTGACCAATATAAGATTAAGAAAAAACAAATTCAAAACCAGATTAAAAATGAAAAAAGCAATTTTTATAGCTCCAAAATATGTAGTGCTAAAAACAAAACACGAGAGACATGGAATATTATTAATCATCTGAATGGAAAAGATAAAAAAGGCACCTGTGTTTCGGAAATCTCTTACAATGATCAGGTGTACAAAGATGCCTCCCAAATTGCCAATGTTTTTTGCACATATTTGTTTACTGGCATTCAGGACAAACTTCTAGGTCATTTTCAGGGCAACCTCTCTTCACAATGCACCACCAGCAAAACCCCAATTACAAAGAGTATCTTTATTGATCCAATTACGTCCGATGAATCTGTAATCAAAGCCCTCCCAAACAAAAATTCCTCTGGTCTTGACGGCATTCCCATAAAATTAATTAAATCAATTAATTATGATATCTCTCACATCTTGGTTGAACTGTACAATTTATCACTTTTCACAGGGAAATTTCCACAAAGACTGAAAATTGCATCCGTTAGCCCTATCTTTAAAAAGGGTGATCCTGAAAATGTTGAAAACTACCGCCCAATTTCCATCTTAAGCATATTTTCCAAAGTTTTTGAAAAGGTACTTTATGGCAGGCTTCTCTTATTTTTAAAACAAAACAATGTGCTCTCTAATCGGCAGTATGGCTTCCGTCCAGGATTCTCGACTGCTTTGGAGTGCACGGACCTACTGCAGCATGTTTACAATAAACAAGATAACAACGAGATTGTGATTGTGTTTTTCTTTGACTTTACTAAAGCATTTGATGTCGTTAATAAAGACTTTGTAGTGAAAAAAAATCGAAAAACTGGAAATAAGAGGCTTTTTCAAACATCTTATAAAATCATTTCTGTCAAATCGTAAGATGGCAGTTAAATTTAAAAAATTTATTTCTGACATTAAAGATTTAGATCTGGGCACTCCACAGGGCAGTATTCTGGCGCCTCTAATTTTCCTACTCTTTGTACATGACCTTCCTGAACATATCACCAAGGGTTTTTCAATACTGTGATGATACCACGATAGTAGTGTCAAATAGCTGTTGCCAAGTTCTGCTTGAAGATGTAAAGATCATACTCTCTGAATTAGCCGAATGGTGCAATAGTAACAATATTATGATTAACTGTAGTAAAACAGTCTGCCTGTAGATCTCAACTGTTAGGCAACTACCACTTAACCTGTCATTTGATTTTGGCGGTCACATCGTTAGAACTGAAAAATCAGCCAAATTTTTGGGTATTACGATCGATAGTCAATTGTCCTGGTGCCAGCATATTGAGTCCGTATGCTCAAAGCTTAGCAAAAATTTTTTCATGTTAAGCTCCTTAAAAAACTCACTTAATAGAAAGGCATTGCTCAATGTTTATTATTCTTTAGCTTATTCAACAATGTCATACAACATTGTTGTGTGGGGACAGGCTCGTGATGTCGAGAGGGTACTCATTGCACAGAAACGAATCCTCCGACTGATGTTCGACCTACCCTTTCTCGCTAGTTGCAGGGACACTTTTAAAAAATATAAAATATTTACTGTAGTTTCCATTTATCTACTTAATATTTTAACATACGTTCATAAAAATAGATCGAACTTTGTTGTTGATGGGGATTTTCATGATTATGCCACAAGATACCAGGACAAATTCTGTATTCAGCGACACAACCACGAATATTTCAAAAAATCCCCAATTTTTGCTGGCCTACGTTTATACAATCCTCTTCTGGATTTGAAAAGGTTATCGGAGAGAAAATTCAAAAGACTATTAAAAAAAAATTATGCCTTGGTGCTTTTTACTCCATTTCGGAGTTTTTAAACCATTTTAACTAAAATATTATTTGGGTTACTGTCGCACGCTGACTTCGTTTGATTTATTTGTTTGTTGATTCTTTATGTTATATTACTTAAATATTATTGTGTTGTGTTTTGTATACTTTCCTATACACATACACATTTTTTTTGTAAGGTAATAATGTGACATATTTTAATTATTGTATTTTTGATCACTTTTTTATTGCAACTTTTTTTTGACTTGTTCCTTTCTACTGTAACTTTGTAGTGCTCAGAATCAAATAAATATCTATCTATCTATCTATCTATCTTTAGTAAAGCAATTGCTAAGATATACCATTCAATTATGCTTGATAAATTCAAGCGTGTCGGTGGATGCTACTACATGCTACTAAACTCCTATCTTCTTGATGGTAAATTTAGTGTTTGAATTAACCGAGTTTCTTCTAATACAGTTTCTCTAACCTCTAGTGTGTCATGGGTCACACCTAGGTTCATTATTTTTTTGGTATTTAATTAGATGATATCATACATTGTCTTACTCAAATTTTTTATTATACGCTGATGATATAATAATATATAGACAAATTTTATTATCTAGGGATCACGACCTAATGCAGGAAGATTTACATAGATTGCAAGACTATTGTAGGGAGAATAGCCTATTCATCAATGTTGAAAAGTGCTGTGTATTATCTTTTACGAGAAACCGTATACCGATTCTCTATATATTCTATAAATTCTAAACCATTAAAAAAGGTCAATGGGTGTAATTTTTGATGAAAAATTAGTCTTCGATAAATACATAGAAAAAATAATAGCATATTGCTTTAAAATGCTGTGCTTGATTAATAGACAATATAAAATATTTAAAAACGTGAAATCGTGCCTTTCTCGCTATTACTCATTTATACACAGCAAAATTAGCTTTGCTTCTGTAATTTCGAATCCTTGTTACGATATTTATTTAAAAAAAAAACAAATTGAAAGAGTACAAAGCATATTTTTGCATAGTTTACTTTATCGTCATGGTCATAAACTCGGCATAAATGGCATTAGCCAGCTCAAAACTCATTTCAATACATCATCATTGTGAAATAGAGGGATTCATTCTGCCGTTGACGTTTTATTTCTCTATAAAATCGTTACACATAAAATAGACTCCCAAATTTACTAGCTAGAATATCCTTTACGTAGCCCTACGAATTTTAAGATTCAACCATCTATTTTATATGCCATTCAGACATACAACTAGCTACACCATTTTCTCGTTGATTGATTTTTTTTTGGATAGAGTATAGCTTTGGTTATTTTTACTTAGTTCTAAGCAATATTGTAAGTGGATATTGTTGTGGGATTTCTTTCCTATTCGCATCCCAGATAATATAAATAAATAAACGTAGAAAGCTAAATGACAGCATTATTTCGGATATTAAGCACCAATTGGTTCGCTGGACAAAATATATAAAAGAACCTTTTGATGATGACGGCTCAGTATTAGTACTTGATTTGTCGGAGAATAATGGTCCAGGAATTGTGTGAGTAGAAGGTTTGTATGCAATTCAGTAGATGAAGGGAAGGAAAACTTATTGGTCCCGTTGAGACGCCAACCGAGCTTCTTATACCCATAGATGAAGAAACCATAAAGATCTTACAGCAAAGTTTTATTCACAATATCTAACGCAAAATGTTTGCACTCGACGCGCGTTTCGCTAACCATGTTAGCATCATCAGGACATGATATAAAAAAGCAAAATTCTGCTTAGAATTTGTAAATAAAACTCTGTTATAATGCATTTTACCGAACATAAAGTTTTTGGTGGAGCTCTTTAATTATATCTATTCAACTGCTATAATAGCAAAGCAATAATATCTATCCACATTTATAACACTACCAAAAACACCAAACGGCAGAGAACGATCAGATTATCGTAGAATTGCCCTTATGAGCCACACACTAAAGGTTTTCTTAAGAGTTATCCGTAACAACAATGTTTGCCAAATTGGACTAGGACATTACTGACAACCAAGTGGGGTTTAGAAAAGGAATGTATACTAGAGATGCTATTTTCGGTGTAAATGCGTTACGCAGACGATACTTGCATATATGCCACCAACGAACATCACCTCAGACTAAAAAATCACTTACAGCATCATCTAGATCTCATTACTGAATGGACCGATGACAGAAATAAAAATAAGTGACGACAAAACACAAGCAAGAGTAATGAGAAGAAAACTTAATAAAAATATTACAAAGCTCAGGACTGACGGCACAACCATAAGATGCAAAGACTCCGTAAAATATTTAGGAGTGACTATAGACAATGACTGACTTTCAATAAACACATAAACTCCAAGAGAGGCCAAGGTTGGCAGTCATACAAACACACTCCTTACTTCTCGGCAGAAGGAGCAAAATGCTAACAACCTACTACTCTACAACCAAATCATAAAACGCAAACTACAGGCATTACAAAATAAAACACTGCGAAATATAGTCAACGCCCCACGGTACGTAAGAAATGCAGACATACACACAGACTTAAACATAGAACTGATAAAACACTACCTAAAAGACGGACACACAAATTTCATAAGCCAAATAGAAAATCACGAGAACCCACTCATACAAGGAATATATGACAGAGACATAAATCCCAATATAACGTTATACAGAAACCTTAAAGCTCTCCACGATCCCCCTTAATTTCCAACTGCAAAGCCTTCTACCCACCCCTTCAAATCATGCATCATAAACATATTAACATCAATATAAACGGTCAATCAGAGTTCTACTCCTAACAAAGAGTAAGAACACTAACACACTAACTCCATCTGAATCATCTAGTGCTTCGGTTTCGACGAGACTAGTCTGGGTCTCGTCTCGTCTCGAAATTCGAGACCGATACCGAGACGAGATTAGGAATTATATCTCGAGACCGAGACCGAGACTTCTGGGTTCGAGACCGAGAGTCTCGTCACGTCAGTGTCGATAGTCTCGAGTCTCGAGTGTTGAAATAAAAATAGGTAATTTATAAGTAGGATAGTACGAAAATAATGTTTTTTTTTTAATTATAGGTAACGTACAAAAAAATAAAAAACATTTAAGTAAACGAAAATCAAAGAATTTCTGGGAAAGTATGCACGTATCTAAAGTACAATTTACTAGTTGCCTACCTATATTTATGAGTAACACAAAAAAAATGTTGAAACAGGTCTAAATTATAGGTAGGTAACGTACAAAAGTAAAAAAAAATAAGTAGGTACACCAAAATCAAAGAAATCTAGGAAAGTATGTACTAGGGTGTCCCAAATTCGAACTTTATCATTGGGATCTCGGAAACTAGAAGAGATAGAAGGACGGTTAAATGGAGGCAAAGTTGCGCAATTTGATGCTGATCAAAATGTCACCTTAAAAGTTTTAAAATTCCGAAGATTTTTCAAAAAAAAACGAATCTTTGCGATTCCATTTTTATTTTTTTATGACTCTATTTAAATAGATATATCAAAATAAATTTGATATTCTCTTTGCTACTTTTTCTGTTCTACAAGATGATGTTATCAGATTTTCAAACCGGCGTTTCGTCTTCGAGCCGCCATCATTAACTTTGTTTTTTTAAATACGGCCCTGGATTTTTTATTACAAATTTTAAGAGCTTCTAAGGTCCCAAAGCCAATGATGTATCTATCGAACTTGTTCGAAAAATTCATATTAATGGCATTTTTCATAAGAACTCATGTGTTAGAGAGAGGCAGAAAACAGACTTTTGGTCTTATCAGGAAATCATTAAAATGATTTTTTCGAGAAAGTGCGATGCATCATTCCTTCTGGCACATCAGAAGTCTTAAAAACTGATATAAAAAAATCCACTGCTTTCTGCCTCTCTCTAACACATGAATGGAAAATACCAATACTACGAATTTTTCGAATAAGTGCGATACATCTTTGGTTTTGAGACCTTAGAAGCTGTTAAAATCCGTAATAAATTCCAGGACCGTATTTAAAAAACAAAGTTAATGATGGCAGCTCGAAGACAAAACGTCGGTTTGAAAATCTGATAACATCATCTTGAAGAACAGAAAAAGTAGCAATGAGAATGTGAAATTTATTTTTTGATATCTATTCAAATAGAGTCATAAAAAATAAAAATAAAATGGAAAATATTCGGTTTCTTTCAAAAATCTTCCGAAGAAGGTGGCATTTTGATCAGCATCAAATTGTGCAACTTTGCCTCCATTGAACCAACCTTGTATCTCTTCTAGTTTCCGAGATCCCAATGATGAGGCTCGAATTTGGGACACCCTGTACAGGGTTATTGGTCATATTTTCACCGCCCATCTAGCTACCCTGTATGCCTGACCTAACTCTCTTAGATACCTTCCTGTCGGGTGCTCTAAAAAACAAAGTAAATTCGTTCAATAATTTAAACATAAAAGATATAGAAAACGTTATAAGGCACGAAATAATTAATATTAACAATTACGGTCAAGCCTCGATTCATGGTGCTTTGGAGAAATTAAAGTGGGGCTACACAGAGGCTGTCTTGAAGAAAATGGAGGCCATTATGAGCATTACATCGTTAATATCCCAATTTACTTTAAGTATAGGCCCAAACTAACCCAAACTCAACCGTAAAATGAAAAAAATGAAGGTAGCATTTCTTTTGCCATTATATATTAATTTCCTATAAGAGAAAAAGCTATTAGTAACATAAGTTTAATTTCATTTCAAATTTCATGACTTGCTAAGCAAAAACAACCGACAATTATTATTATTGGTATCGATATATGAAGCTTAGAAAAATAATTTTTTTATTCAAATCAAAATAATTCAAGAATAGTTGAAGGTATAGGATATGGTATATGAAACATGCCTAGAATATTTTGAGGAATCCAAAATTCGAATAACACATAGGGTGTTTCATTTAAAAAAATGTATTTTCAGTTTATTACTTAGTTATGGGACACTTGGTATATGAAATGTCAATTTTAAAACAAACTACATCCAACTAGCTACATTCTTGTATTTAATATATTTTTCTAAAGTTTAAAATAAAATAGCTAGATGGGCAGTGAAAATATAACTAATAACTCTGTACGTATTTCACATATGCTCATTGTACACTAACGTGCATAAGTGTACTATTATAATTATTTTCAGTAACCAATATACATATTTGCTCATTGTACACAATTGAATACAATCATATTTATATTTCTAATATTAAAACTTGGTATAAGAGGGAGTAAGACAGTGCTTGCCATTTTTTGATCGAGGTAAAACAAATATCTCTGGCCAGATCAGCGAGCAAATGTTTAACCTGAAAACTTACAAAATTATGTTGATTTTGAAAGATGTACACATACGTGCAATTGTCTTAGAGGTTAAGTTATAGTACTACTAGCTGATACCTGATACCCGCGACATCGCCCATTAAGAGTCAAGATCACCTCCTTAAATTAGCCTGTCAACTATGGTAAATCTTGTATTGTGCAAAAAAACACAATTACGATTTTCGCGATTTCTCAAATTAGCAAAATTAAAGATTTTCATTTTAGAAATTCTAGAAAAGGTGTTTTTCGTCCACTCATTTAATTCATTGAAACAAAATTCAGCTTCTTTGGGCAGTTTTAATAATAATTGATTGGTTTTACAACGCCAACGTTTCAGCAGGGGTTTGTGCCATCATCAGGGCTAAAATAAAAACAAAGCATATGGTGCCATGTGTTCTAAAATCAATAAATCAAATCATGGTGATATATCAATAATAATATAAAATTTGACACTTTAAGCAAATTAAAAAGAGAACAACAGTTCTTTAAAACTGAAAAATTGAAAAGTGTTGAACTACACCTTTACGTACAATGTAATTATTATAAAAATAAAACAACCAACAAAATTGACAGAAAAAATTATTACAATGTAAACATGTGAAATTCGTTCTTGATGGAAAACTACGAATTTTTGTTCTGAAAAATCCTTCCCTATATCGAACCCCTAGGTCTAAACTCAACTTGCATGCCAAAACTCAGCATTCTATAAAAACTTAAATTATGTTTTATTTTAAAGGTTGTTTCAATTCCATGAAAGACAGATTTTGCAAAAACTTGTTTTCATGTTTTTCTTACGCCCTAAAAATTATATGGATGCCCAAGTTTAACATTGTAATGTAAAGAAGTCCTATTCATTTTTAATATGATGTAGTTTTCACCCCTTGCATTACATCTCAAGTATACTCTAAAACAGAGTTTTATTCACAATACCGTAACATCTCTCGATGATGCTAACATGGTTAGCGAAACGCGCGTCGAGTGCCAAAATTCTGTTTCGGTATTGTAAAACTCTGTTTTAGTAATTTGCCGAAGGTTCGAAACCCCATCATATCTCAAGTATATAAAAAAAAGTTAAGCTTCTTACGCGGCTTTTAAAATAAGTTGTTTTTGAGTAAAAAATATTTTATATTTTAGGTTTGTTTCGGCCCTTTGGAATCTCAGTTTTTAAAATCAGAATTACCGCACCCTTATACCTTAAAATTTGTATGTAGGTTTCTAGGTCAAGCTATATGAGATTATAATAGCGATTTAAGTTCTGGTGAACGATTATCTCACTACGGCCCTGAGAGATTTTCGTGTAATTGACAATTTTACACCCACCCGCATAAAAACAATACTCTCTGAAAATAGCACAGAAAAAAATATAACCAAAGCTTTTTCAAATATGCAATTTGCGGTTGAATGAGGCTCTATTTTAAAACATTTTTCCTGTTCCATATGCCACATTTAAACCCTGATATTTTCGACGGCGAATTATTTGAAATATTTATTGCGTTCCATTTGGATTTTATTCTCCATTATGGCTACAGTTTGAGCCATTCGTAATAAAAAGGGCAAATTGTTGTTCCGCAAACAACATCAATACAATAATTAAACATGGTTGTCAAGCCAACTTTGATTTAATTAAAAGTATTGTATTGCACTCTATTACTAATGATATATCAAATGAATTTCCAATGGGCCACTACTTTGAACTTCAATAAATTAATCAGTTTAATGACTCGTTAAATTGATCAGTGTTTTGAATCTGTCGATGGCAGTATGATATTAATGATGTGTAATATTCATTGATTAGTTCATTTGGAGTTCAAAGTAGTGGCTTTAAGAACACAAACTTGCATTGACTTTAACTTTTTATGTTTACATGAAGCCTGTTTAAATGGGCGGCATTAAATTATGATTCAAAACGTTTACAGGGTATCCTGTAAGTGCGTGCTAATCTCTATATCTATTTATTTTGTTTATATAATTCATTTTCCTATTATTCTAAAATTAATGGATTTCGAGATAAATCGATTTTTGACAATCGTGTTTGCGACGAAATGCTATGCAGCTCTATAGAAGAAAGAACGCACTGAGTGATTGTTAGCTCAAACTGTGCCTACTCTGAAAACCTTTGAGAGGGTTGGCTATAGCTTAACTGAAACCGTTATAAGATCAAAATAAATATATACAAATTAAGACTCTTACGAAATCAACAAATATTTTACATAGATTTTAAAAAAGTAGTTATCAATTTTGCAAATGTTCAATATGAGCTTCCCGTACTTGAATACATTTTCTTATTCGGTGTTTGTTCTCCAGTTGGACTTGAAACAACATTACGATAGCAGTTATTCTCTAATACGTACAGGTGTTGAATGAACTAGTTAGTTTAGATCTCCAAAAAAGAAGTCTAATAGATTTAGGTCAGGGACTCGGTAAGGGACCTAGGTGGCCTATCCAATGATCTCCAAAATTATTTGATAAATAGTGACGCACTATTAAAATTTTATTGTACAAATTGCAAATACAAAGCGTCATTGAGTGTTTCTTCCAGAACGAATTGATCTATGAGGTTATTCTCGATAATCCCACATTTACTATAAACTTTCTTGATGTCGAGTAAGAATAAAGACGTGCGGATTATTATGGGTATTCCATTTCTCATTAAATACTCATTGCATAATATACTATTATTCTTACAAACGCGTTTGACAAGAGAATGCCTTCTTAAAGAGTACCTATCTGAAAGCTGGGGCGAGTTCGTTACTGGTTTCCTTATAAGAGTAAAAGATCCGCTTCCACCTTTGGTGCTACGTACTGTAGCGCATTTTCTCTTCACGCTTTCTTGAAATATCAATACGTTGTGGACTGTATAAAGCGATATATTTAATTTGGTAAGTACAAACTTATACTAATAAGTCTTATGATTTTTCTTCTTCTCTCGCTGTCATTTTTTCTGCGTGGTGCCACTTGTCTTCCAGTCATCACCAGTCATTTTAATTGTTGCGTATCTGGTGACCAAAGTCTTTTACTATATATTTAACGCTATATACTGACCATAAACCGCCGGCCTTTGAAAATTTTAATTTTCAAATTACCAAATATGGTTAATGTCTTCAATACAATATTATTGAAATATAAATAATATGTTAATTAGAATAGAACAATTACTAATGTTTAAAACAATACTTATAAACTTTAGTTAACAATACAATTGACATCTATAGCTCGCCAGCATCATCAATAGGTAACGCGCACACCCTCTGTACCGCGCGTTTAACAGTACCGCTGTGAGTACGAACACTAACTACGCGAACAATCTGGTCTTTACCGGGATGCACATCAACGATTCTCCCCAACTTCCAATGCAGTGGTGCAATGTTGTCTTCGACCAATAGAACCAGAGTACCAATCTTGACATTTTCATTTTCAGTGCTCCATTTGTTGCGTTGTTGTAAACTTCTGACATATTCCGCTGACCATCTATTCCAGAACAATTGAAACATCTTCTGACATTCATGGTAATGGTCTAAACGGTTAACTGACACTTCTGTGACATCCTTTTGAGGTAGAGCATTTAACGAGTCTCCGATGAGGAAATGCCCAGGAGTCAGGGCAGAGAAATCTTTTGGGTCCGTGGAAATTGGAGTGAGGGGACGGGAATTAAGCACCGCCTCCACTTAGGCAAATATTGTCGATAAATCCTCAAATGTGAGGTTAGAATGACCCACGATACGAGTTAGATGATATTTAGCTAGTTTAACAGCCGATTCCCATATTCCGCCTTGGTGGGGAGACCTTGCAGGAATAAATTTCCAATCTATACCACCCTTAAGCAAAAAGTCCGATATATTGCGATTTTGCGATACACTAACCAACAAGTCGCGAACAACCACTTTAAGATTATTGTCACTGCCAACAAAATTAGTAGCATTATCTGAATAAATTCGGCTGCAAAGACCCCGTCGAGAGACGAATCTTTTCAAGCAATTTAGAAACGAATTTGCACTAAGATCTCCTACAAGTTCTATATGTACTGCCTTGGTACAAAAACATATAAACAAGCACATGTATCCTTTAACAATAGCTCGATTCCTTAATTTGCCATCTTTTATGTTAAACGGTCCAGCAAAATCTACACCTACTATAGAAAAGGATCGCTGCGGATTTACACGATCTCTTGGCAGATTTCCCATTTTTTGTTATAGAAGGAAAGGTTTTACCCTAAAGCAAATATTACATTTTGAAATGACACCTCTAACAGTACTTCTTCCATTTATTGGCCAATAATTTTGCCTTAACGAAGCTAAAATTGTTTGAACCCCTGCATGTAACTGTTTATGATGTTCATTGAGGATAATTAATTTCGTTAGTGGATGATGCTGAGGCAAAATTATAGGAAATTTAGTGTTATATTCTAAATTAGATTCACGTATTCGCCCGCCTACACGTAGAAATCCATCTTTTATATCTAAAAATGGATCCAGTGATTTAATTGAACTTCGCCTAGCAATACCCTTTGATGCCTTTAATTCCAAAATTTCAGATTTAAATTCTTGTTTTTGCATCGCGCGTATGAGTGAATGCAATGCATTTTCATATTCGGCTAAAGCAATTATTCCTGTTACTCTTTCATTCAAATTGCGATTTTTACAATTTTTAAAAAATCTTATATTCAATGCCGTTACACGTACTAATTTATGCAAAGATGAATATCTCGTAAAACATGACAAATCCTGTTTTACTTCAGTGGTAACAAAAGAAAGTTTTGCCTTTTTTCGTTCAGGTAAATTTTCTAAGTACAACACACAATTTTTCGGCCATTCATCTAACTCAAATCGTAACCATTCAGGCCCATACCACCACAACTTCAAGTCTTTTAATTCGCTAGGAGCAACACCGCGTGAAATTATGTCAGCCGGGTTTTGACTTGAAATTACATGCCCCCAATTAAAGTTTTTCGTTAGTTCTTAAATTTCGGCTATGCGATGCCCAACAAATACGGTCCAACTACTTGGTTGTTCTTTAAGCCATGCTAATACAATGGTAGAATCGCTCCATAAAAATACGTCGTTTATTTCGATATCAAGAGCAGAAATAACTTTATCTACCAGTCGCGCTAACAACTGTGCACCTAATAACTCTAATCGCGGTAACGTTAAACTTTTAAGTGGTGCCACTCGCGATTTTGCACATATAATGTTTACCAGTATTTCACCATTTTCATTTGTAGATCTTAAATAGACACAAGCTCCGTAAGATTGCTCGCTTGCGTCACTAAAACCGTGTATTTGGAAATTTTTTGAATTTTTTCATATAGCTTGCCGCGAAATTTTTATTTCATTAAGTGACTTAAGTTGACTATAAAATTGTTTCCAAGAAGTAAAAATTTCTAAAGGCACCGATTCGTCCCAATCAAGCTTTAGCATCCAAAGCCTTTGCAAAATAACTTTTGCACGAATTATTACCGGACCAACTAAACCTAACGGATCAAATATTTTCGAAGTTATTGACAAAATAAAACGTTTTGTTATTTTAAGGGTGTCTCTTGGTTCAATCTTTACGATATATTCCAATACGTCTTTATTCGGTTCCCAGAAAACTCCTAAAGTTTTTCTTATATTGTCATTCGCGATAAAATATCCGATATTTTCCGTTTGATTATTTGATAACGCTTGCAAGACCTTCGGTTCATTCGACGACCATTTACGAAGTGGAAGTCCGTATTTATTTAACTCCAGCGTAATTTGCTCTGACATACCTATAGCCTCGCTCACGCATGATGCGCCCCCTATATAATCATCAACATAAAAATTATTGGCAATTGCCTTGCTCATTGGCAGATTGCGGTCTTCTATATCGAGAGCAATCTGACGAAGACATCTCGTTGAGAGAAAACTCGCCGAAGCTGTGCCGTAAGTGAGAGTATTAAGTCGATAGTAATTAAGTTTAGAATTTGAATTCGTTCGCCAGACAATCCGTTGCAAATCACGATACCTTGGTTGGACATTTATCTGCCGATACATTTTAGTAATATCTGCGGTAATTACCACGTTATGTTGACGAAACCTAAGCAATATGTTAAAAAGTTCATCTTGAATATTTGGCCCAACCTTTAGAACATCATTTAACGACACGCCGGTTGATGTTTTCGCGCTTGCGTCAAACACAACTCGTAATTTCGTAGTAAGTGACGATTCGTTTATGACACCATGGTGTGGTAACACGTATACGTAATTTTCGTCGTCTTTGCTTTCACACGCTTCTATTCTTGACATATGTCCTAACTGTTCATATTCAGCCATAAAAGCATGATAGTTTTCCTTTAAAGTAAGATTATTTTCTAACTTCCGTTCTAAATCAAAAAATCTCACTTTTGCCGATTCCAGGGAATCGCCCAACTCCTTTATATTGTCCTTAACCGGCAAAGCTACACAAAACCTTCCCGTTTCGTCCCTTTCTACCGATTCCACGAAAAGTTGTTCACATTCTTGCTCTTCAATAGAATACCTCCTTTTTGTTGGTATCTCCTCGACTAACCAGAACTTTTCGATTTGACCCTGTAACTCCTGATATGTGCCGCGATCTACGGTTAAATGGCATACACCCCCCCTTTGAGGCTTGCTACATATTTTGTTAATCTTCCCAGATACGATCCACCCAAATACGCTTTTTTGTATTGTTAAATTACTATTTTTTAATTTCACTTGACCCGCACAAAGCAAATCATAAAATAGTTCAGCTCCAATTAAAATGTCAATTTTCAATGTTTTATTAAAACATGGATCAGCTAATTTTATATTCGGAGGAAGTGCTCGCCCATCTATACTGAAAGAATGAACAGGTATTTCAGTTGTTATATTGTCTAACACAAAAAAGGAGAGATTAGTGTTATAATTGTTATATGGTGATTTTATATTTGTTATAACATGCTGTTTTATACTAGTTAACTTCTCACCGACGCCCGAAATCTTAATGTCAATTTTATTTAATTTTAGACCCAATAAATTAGCCAAATCCTTTCTTATAAAATTCATTTGAGATGCACTGTCTAAGAGAGAGCGACATTTCACGTAATCTCCTTGATTATTTTTAATATAAACAATAGCTGTTGATAATAGCACCTCATTTGAGACCCCTAATCCGCTATAAGAAGTTGCTACCACAGATGGCTCATTTTGAAATTCATTCGACATTAATTCCGGGTTATTAGGTATTTGTTGAAAGTCATTTTCCTCGACATCTATATTTGTAGCGGGGGTTGCGATATTTGTATGCTTATTATTACAAAGCATTGTATTATGCCTACCATTACAATTTTTACAACCATCTGACAAACATTTGGTGTAAAAATGATTTCCCCGTAAACAATTTAAATAAAGGCGCAATTGTCTTATTTTTTCTATTCGGTCTGGTATAGATAAATTTAAAAGTTTTTCACAACGATATATAAAATGTTGTCCCTTACATATTTCACAGACTGTTTTGGCTACTGCACCTGTTGCGCCGTAAGCTAACCCCTTGCCTTGACCGTGATATTTGTTATTAAAGTTGTGCGGTTTTAAAGGTGGTTTTCCAAATGGCGTCTGCTTACTAGGCTTAGCATTAACCTCCACATTTTCCAAAACGCGACATTTGTTTGATATAAATTCTGTAAAATCTTTAAGCTGAGGATTACCTTGAAATTTTGATATTATAATTTCTTCCCATTGTTTTTTAGTTTCATAGTCAAGTTTCCGCGAACAAACGAATATTACTAATCTATCCCAATGTTGTACCGGTTCTCCTAATGCCTTTAAGGCACGCAAGTTACGTTCTAAATTATCTACCAAATTTCTAAGTGCGAGATGGGATTCCTCAACTACCGTTGGTGCTTCAAGCAATGCTTTTAAGTGCGATTGAATGATTACCGGCTTGTTATTAAAACGATTTTCCAATAATTGCCAAGCTACCGTGTAGTTTTCCCTGGTTACTTGTAGTGAATCTAATAAACCCCTAGCATCACCCTCAATAGTATCAAGCAAATAATAAAATTTTTGAATATTATCCAAGCACGGGTTTTTTGATATAAGTGCATCAAATGTTTCCTTAAACTGTGTCCATTTATTGTACTCTCCTCTAAATCGAGGTAACCCCAAATTTGGAAGCCTAGCCCCACCTTGTAACATAGGGCTATAAAAACCCACGTCGTTTACTGACTCGTTATCCTGAGAACAATTCATAATAGGGACATGATTCTTCATTTGCTTTTTTGTTTGAATTTCCGCAATATATTTTTTTGTTTCCGATATTGCCATAAAAAACAAATCTTCAAAATTATCGTTAACTAGAGAATGTTTATCTAACACCTCTATTTCAACATCAACTTCATTTACCTGTTCCAAAATTAGCTCAATTCTTTCAGAACGTATTTGTAACTGCGTTACTTGTTCTTCATTTTTAGTCCCTAATACATTATTAAGAAAATCTCTAAATCGTTCAAATTGCTTCAAAAGCTGTCGTCTCTTCACAAGTAGACGTTCAACGGATTCCTTCACCTCATCATGAGCAACTTGTGTATTCGACTTTCTACCCATTTTATTTAAACAGTGACAATATAACGTACAATTCACAATATTAAATAGTGCTTAAAAGACAACAAGTCACACACAAGCTACAAATATTTTATTCTGAAATAGAAATTGTTGGTTAGCGTTGACCCAAAATAACGATATTTTTATATCAAATCTATGTATACGAATATAAATAGACTTGCACGATGTTTATTTAACCAAATAAATACATTTTAACAAGTACAGCATAAATTTGCATTGGCAACACTTTCCAGCAATAGTTCTTCCCATCAATGTGGATTAAATAATACGATACTTCAATAAAATCTATGTAATTTATATTCAATAAATTCCGATATTTCACTCGCCCAAATAGAAAGTGGCACCAAGACGGGATGAAGCATGCAAATCAAAAGAGACTTACCGCTGAGCTCGTTTTAACCCCAACCTCAACCTATCACCGCCGGCCCTGGCATTCTGTCACACTGACTTTAAAAAATTCTTCGATGAATTTATCGATTTCTGTCGTCTTATTCTCGATATATCCGGCTCGAAGGACCAAAATGGTGCTACGTACTGTAGCGCATTTTCTCTTCACGCTTTCTTGAAATTTCAATACGTTGTGGACTGTATAAAGCGATATATTTAATTTAGTAAGTACAAACTTATACTAATAAGTCTTATGATTTTTCTTCTTCTCTCGCTGTCATTTTTTCTGCCTGGTGCCACTTGTCCTCCAGTCATCACCAGTCATTTTAATTGTTGCGTATCTGGTGACCAAAGTCTTTTACTATATATTTAACGCTATATACTGACCAACCTTAAATCATGGATCTTTATTGCTATATCAAAATTTGATTCAAATATACAGGTTTAAAAGTTATAAATCGAGACGTAAATCTCTAGATACCCCTTGGGGCCAGATATCGCCGTTAGGAGACACATACATTAGTAAAATAAAAGAAATTATATGAACACATAAATAGTGATATGTTGACCTCACATTTACTCTGCCGGCAATTAATACATACATACAAGTGTGTCCTGTAAGTATATAGGGATGGTCAAAGGTCTGGAATAAAATTCATATCTTTTGAGCAAGCAATGTTATCACGCTGACACACGGTGAAATACGGATTTTCGGATAAATAAAGATTTCCCAACCCCCTAACCCTCAATCGCCACAACTTTTTTTTTTAAATGGAGACCTATGTCTTCTGGGGGCTCGTTTAAATGATCATGAAAAATGGAATCCAGCCATACAAAGTATAAATGTTTTATGTTTGCAATAACCAGGACCTTATAAAATAACTACTGAGTAGTGAGGGACTATTGGGAAAAATTAATAACAGATAAAGAAAGAACTTGAACCATTATTATTATTGCTAGAGCAAAAAATAAGGTATTTGTGTGTCTTTTCGAAGGTTTTTAGAAAAAGAGAAAATCATTCATATAAGGTGTGCCTTGTTCAAGAGCTATGGGAAGACGATTATGATAGGCGTTTGGAATTTTGTGAGGAAATGATGAGACGGTGTGACGACAACAATGACTTTCCACTGGATATAATTTTTTCGGATGAGGCTACGTTCTGTTTAAATGGAGTGGTTAATAGGCACAATTATCGCTTTTGGTATCAGGAAAATCCACACTGGATATCAGAAGCGCATACGCACCGTCCTCAAAAAGTTAATGTATGGGCAGATATTATCAACAATAGCATTTTAGGTCCATTTTTTTTTAAAGAAAACCTTATGGCCGAACGCTACCTAGATTTCCTAACATTCGAACTGATACCTGCGCTAGCTCAGATTTTTCCTCATCCAGATATACATGAAGAAAGAATTTGGTTCCATCTTGTTGGAACTCCACATTTTGGTATTAATGTTCGCAGATACTTAGATGAAATGTTTCTAAATCGTTGGATTAAAAGACGCGGTCCAATTGAATGATCACCAATATCCCCCGACTTAACACCCCTAGATTGCTTTCTTTGGGGATATTTAAATGAAAGGGTTTATCAGAATACACCTGAAAATATTAAAGATCTAAATCACAAAATCACGGCGCAGAAACGTAATATACCACCTGAAGTCATTCGTAATGCTGTGAACGGCTTTTACTATCACCTAGGAGAATGTCAGACAGTAAATGGAGGACATTTTCAGCATTTGCGAAATTAAATCATCAGCAAATAGAATTTAATAAAGTTTAATTTTATAAAAACGTTTTAATTTATAAATAAAAAAAAACCTGGTTTTTGCAAACATATAACTTGTTTACCTGGTGCTGTGCTTTTCAACGAGCCCCCACAAAATATAGGTTTCCATCTGAAAAAAAAAGTTGGGGTAGCTGAGGGTTCGGGGGTTGGAATTTTTTTTTTATTTAACCAAAAAATGTGAGAAACTCAAAATCAGTTACCCAGCGAACATTACTTGCTCAAAAAATATGAATTTTTTTCCAGACCTTTGGCCATCCCTGTATGTTAATCGCTCATGAGGCTAATGCTTCAGGCAGGAAACTTTAACATTGCTGTACACTAACTGTACTTCCAGGTTTTATTTTCATTTTGATTCAGCTAAAAAAAATGCCGAAACAATATTTGACGACACAAAGTGAACAAAGAGATTCGAATCCGTCTATATCATCCTTTCTGTGCTTTACCTTAGGTTTACCTGATGTTGCTGGCCGTTGATAGTAGGTCATATTATTGGAAGTAAAACAGCCTTGCCCGTCTTTATGTCTGATCTAATGACGATCCGATTAAAGACGTTAGTTGGACAATTCTTTTATTTCTGCCACAAGGATGCATAGGCCTGATGAGACAAATGTGTCGGTACTTTCTATTTATGCGTACTCTCAGATCTCTTCGATCATTTTCCAGTTCTTAAATACTTAGTGGACGATAGTCGGCTAACGTATATACTGTCAGTATTTCAATATGCAGAAATTGCTTTAAAATGTATTTAGGGAATAACCCTTTTGTAATTAATGCAATAAGTCACTTACAAGCGTAAAATTTTGCGGATTATAGGGATTTCTCAAGTTTAATTTAAATTGATTACTAATTGAAAAATGCGATTAGTGAGGTACATTGCATTCAGACTTTATGCATTAACAAAGTTTAAAATGGAAAGTATTAATAGTCTCATAGTTCATCATGAATATATCGCAGAACTCGATTGCTGCAGATAAAGATGAGACAGCTTCTAATATATTAAAAACTAATTAAAAATTGAAAATGTGATGATTTCCTTTCGCTATTTAGTCGATTATAATCTAGCAATAGAAACTGAATACCGAATTAACCTTTAACTGGTCTCTCATGATCGCCAACCTCGAATATCGGCTGTAACTTCCCAATACTTGGCAACAGTCAACTGAATCTCCCCACTTAGATGAAGTCACCTGTATATATTGTATGGTATAGTAGGCTTTAGTTCAAAACAAGTAAGGCGCAGGCTTAAACGTTGCAGATCGGGCTGGTGTATTTAAGGCATCGATTATACCGATACTACCCACCGATCTCCATATATGGATAAACACAAAACGATCCAAATCATACTGATTCTTGCGCCTTCAGATGTAAACAAAATAAGGTAGTTCTGAGACCGCGCAGTTTCAATTAGCAGGTTATCGATCGATTCCACGTGCTTCATCACCGCATGACCGCGAATAAGCGACAGGTCCGGATTTTAAGAATTTGGAAAAATATTTTTGCCGTTGTATATATTACCAAAAATTTAAAAGCAGGTTGATAGATGATATATTTAACACAAAAATTGCAAGCCATTGGTTTTTAAAAGAAATAGAATAGACCAACCGATAAAATATACAACTTTTGCTATTTTTTTCCGCATCTTGCTTTGTTTTGGAGACAAAAAAATAAAAACTATTTCTTTTCTCGTTCCTGGGCGACACAATTACCAATTAAAACATGCAAAAATATGACAGTAAGTATATTATTATGTTTAAGGAGTTGTGGATCGAGAATAAACCAAATATTTTGGTACCTACCTAATTTTTAAATTTTTTATGTGTGGCATGCATTTTTTTGTTAAAAATATTAACTAGTTTGCCCAAAATAATTTTAGGATCAAGAAATTTTGAATGATTTATGGTGTAAAATCTGGTGTAAGCCAGGCGCAGCACTGAAATTTGTAAATTTTCAAATATATATATATTTTTTAAAATCATCCCTTTGATTAAAAAATGGAAGCACCTCCTGATAAAACCCTTTTTATATGCGTTTGCCTTAAATTTTACTTTCTGTTTAAGTTAGTCTTGAACAGGTACTACTTTTAAAAGAGATTTTTTGTAATGTTAAAGTATTTTGCATTTACACATTACATACCACAATCTGTAGGCAAGAATACACCTTTTTTAGTTTTTTAAAATATTAATTTTTGTTGC
>MU185272.1:33481-67581 GCA_016904865.1 Pissodes strobi | reverse complement strand
CAAATATTTTGTAATACTAGGTATAATGCAAAGACATTTAACCTGAAGAGACGGGACAAATGGTTCTTTGTTTTCCCCCAACATTGAGGCACATTCTATGGTCGATAGATGTAGCGTTGCCAAATTTTAAGTTTACGAGTTACTGTACATACTTTTTTCATATTAAATTATAACACTAAATACTTATTTTCCCCATTTTTGATTCATCAAAAACCGGTTCTGAAGTTCTTACATGTCAAACTGACAATGCCGCTTCCCTTGGTTCCGCCTTGTTTTACCCCCAAAATATTTATAGTATGCACGTAGTAAAGTAACTGCACCAATAGATTGAGAGCATTGGAGGTCGACGACCGACGGCTCTTCCCCATTCGATAAGTATACTAACTTGGTAACGTTTCAAAACCAGTGAAGGCACTGCTGTAAATATGTTTTAATAGGTATTTAATAGAAGAAAATAGTTATTAAGCTACTTTTTGAATATGTCATTAACCAGATATTTGTCATATTTGTATGTTTTTAAATAAAATTTGTATACTTCAGTTCC
Source organism: Pissodes strobi (assembly GCA_016904865.1). Lineage (NCBI taxonomy): Eukaryota > Metazoa > Arthropoda > Insecta > Coleoptera > Curculionidae > Pissodes > Pissodes strobi. Next base: position 67,037 of record MU185272.1, on the reverse strand, counting down.
TTTTTATTTGTCTCAAAAATAATGATGAGCAATTTATTTTTAATGAATGAAGAGTGAAGGCCGTGTGCATGTACGAAATATACTAAATGAAAAAACCTTTGTATTCCATGCAAACATTTTTTGCATGGAATACAAAGGTTTTTTCATTTAGTAAATTTATTTTTCGGCTAGCAGTGGTATGATTTAATTTTTCGTTTAACCATTAAGAGCAGAAAAACCCTATGTATCACAAAAACGTTTAAATCGGGATAAAATTGCGTATTTTTGGTATCTCATAAATTTCGTGTTCAAATTTGAAATTATTCAGGAAATAAGTTTTCGGAAATTTTATTTCATTATTAGCTGCTGAATAGTATATTATGCAATGACCATTCATTGCAAATGTAAGTTGAATATACTTTTTTCTACGACTGCCCTGAAAATAGACAAAAACGCACTAACAGCTGCTCTTGAAAACTGGACATTCCAAACATCGTGTGAAAAGTATACTTTGCACACGGCGTGTGCAAAGTATACTTTTCACATTCACACGCTTATTCGGGTATCTAGATTAAAGGGCTTCGTCTCCGTTTTAGAGCTTCGCCCTCAAAGGTCCCATTACCAGATCTCTAAAAAAGGGGGCCCAATTATAGGGCTTCACTCCTAGGGAGCCCCTTATTGCAAAACTGTAGAAAATGGAACTCTTATACCAGAGGCCCCCTTTTAAGACATGGGGTCCCATTTTAGGGCTTCGCCCCCGGGGGCTCCATTGCAAAATCTGTAAAAAATGGGACTCCCGAACCATAGGCCCCATTCTAGGGTTTCGCCCCCCTGGGGCCCAATTTTAGGGCTTCGCCCTCGGAGCCTCTTTTTCAAAATATTTGGAAAATAGGGACCCCACTCCGGTGGCCCCATTTTAGGACTGTGCCCCTAGTTATAGTTTAGCGAGAATCTCTTACTCACGTAGCTTCTTTCATTAGGAATAAAATTTTCTGATAAATCAATAATAAAAATGTTTCCTATATAACATGTAATTTTTTACCACACTCCCAGTGGGGCACCCTGTATGTAGCAGTCGTAGAAAAAGTATAGTGTGCTACACGTGCTGAAAAGACTTTTTACACTCATGAGACTTTATGACACTCGCTTACGGCTCGTGTCACCAAACTGTCTCATTCGTGTGAAAAGTCTTATTTTCAGCACTTGTTGCACAATATACTATTTCTATTTTGGTATCATAAAGAAGTCTTTTCGATACGCAAAGTTGTGTCGAAAAGAAGCTCTTTTCGACACTATTTTTGATGGCTGGTTGCTATGACATTAACAAACTTGTGCAATGTCAAAGCTCACTAGCAAATATTTCGACACCGGTTTGAATGGGATTCCTAATAATACAGACGTCAAAAGTAACAAGATGGCCGTCCAACTTTTGATCGCGACTTGAATAAATAAATGTATTTAATTAAAAAACGTGCAAAATAGCACTCTTCGCCCAGTTTTGTTTGGTTTCAAATGGACGTTTTAAAGCCTGAATTTGTGCGACGCGACGCGACGTGTATCTTTTTTGTATTTCGTGAGTGATTTCCTATAAATATTTTTTATAAACTTTATATCAAAGTAACGATGGTCTTGCGGTGTGATGTATGCAAAATCTCCAGCTATTATCATCCGAACCTGAGTTTCCACAAGTATGTAAAAGTAAATGAAACACAGTAGTACAGTGGGCACCATTTTGTGATGTGAATAATTAATAATTTATAATACTTACCTATGTATGTGATATTAATGGATAATCTGATATGTTTGCAGTCATTTACCAACCTCTATTAAATAATTTTTGAAGTGAATACTTCTTTGGTTTCATGGCAGTGGTTTTGCAAGGACACGGAAAAATTTCGTGACACAGCAAAATAAGTATTTTGTGTTAACTAACCTTCAGAACTCAATCTAACCCTCACACTATAAATAAAACATAAATATGTTTTAAATAATGCACTCGAATAAATCCCATCATTTCAAATTAAACGTATTTACTTTATTGAAATTATTATTTTGATGGACTCACATTTTCAAAGTCTACGTCTATGAACTGTCCTTGCTTTCGTTCAGGCGGGGGCGGGCAATACTACATTTAGTAGTGGGGACGAAGTTTGACAAAAGTTTGTACACCATACATAAAAATATAAGGAGGCGGGACAATCGTTTTGTTGATATTTTTGCAAGATTTCGGATTTTTATGAATGAGTTGTCGGGTCTCTTTAGGTTAAATGTTTTTGGTATAATGCATGTCTGGATAATATATTTGTTAATTTTAGTAATGTTTTGAAGTTTGATACAAATGTTTTATAAATAGTCGCATCAGATTACATAGCTGTGGAAATCGACATGCGTCTGTCTCACAAACTTTGAATTTGCATGAACCAGTCACTAGTTTCGGTACATTTCAACTTTATGAACTGCTTAGTGACACCGATTGGCCTTTTGTAAAGAGCGGTGTTTTACCGATAAAATTAGTGATCGTTTTATGAAATTGTTGACAGATAGTTACAATTTGTGTTTTCCTGTGAGGAATGACAGAAATAAATGTGAGGTGGTACAAACCTTTGTTGTGTAAAATGAGAGATCGATTGGCATGGTTAAATAATATTGCAACTATAAAAAATCAACATTGACAACAATACCGTAGGACAGTTTTTTCATTCAGAGAGGTCACTTTTAGGTTCGTGATGCGATATATGCACTGAAGTCCAAGGGCAGTAAAGTTGTTTTTAGTTATAATGTGCCACTGTAAAAAAGCTCATAGACATTTTGGTTGTGTCATTAGCATTCATGATAAACTTATACATAAGGGAGCGGGTTTACCCAAATGTGTAAAGAAGTGCAAGGTAATTCCAATACTTAAAAAGAGCGATAAAAATGATATCAATAATTATAGACCAATTGCCTGGTATTTGTTAAAACAGCAAATATACTTTTACCTTGAAAACAACAATTTATTTGCCAAGTGTCAGAGTTCAGTTTTAGATCTTTGAAGTCAATAACTGGGGCAATACTCCCATTACTCGAGTATGTTATCGAGGGCTTTGAGGAGCGTTAACATGTTGGAGCAATCCTTTGTGGCCTCTCCAAGGCCTTCAACTGCATATCACACCTGGTTCTTTTGGCCAAATTGGAATTATATGGATTTCAGGGACAAAGTGTTAAATTTTTGGCAGTTACTTGAGTGACAGATCTCAGCAGACATTCTCTGGCTGTAAGCTCTAAAGCCCACTAAATGAGCATTATGGGGTCCCGCAGGAATCCATTTTGGGGCCTCTACTATATTTTTGATATACATCAGTGACATCGAAATATGGAATAATCAACTTGTGGTCTTTGCTGATGACACAACAGCACTTATAAATATAATTTTACTCAAACAGCAAATGCAAGTTTCACTTCAGCATCTTGAAAATTGGTTAAATATAAATGGATTGTTGTTGAATGTTGATAAGAAAGTATTGTTTTAAGCTTATGCAGGGGTGGGTTCAGTTAGGCTTTTAGGGGTTTGTCTGGTTTCTGCTCTGTTGATCAAATCGCAAAAAAATTATAATATTTTTTTTTTGAAAAGTTAAAAAAAAATCATGGGAAAGTTCTTTTGATGGCTCATCATGCTTTGTTTCAGTCACTCCGTAATTATGCTATAATCGTGTGGGAGCATAATGTGCAAGCTGCAGATATAGACTGTTATAGAAATAGAGGGTTTGCATTATAGGGCAGATGTTAAGCATGTATTTATAAAACTAAATATACTTATGTTTCCCTCTATGTTTATTCTGGCCTGTTTAATTTATGTCAAAAGAAATATTAACGATTATATTTTATGTAGCGATAACCATAACCACAATACTAGGGAGAAGAATAATATAAGTTTATCATATTATGTTAGACTGAATAAGTCATGTTATAGGCTCTACATAAATAGGACCAAAACTTTATAACACACTACTATTAAATGTAAGGGAATTAAATGAAAAAGAATATGTACAAAAATTAAAATAAATTTAATAGGAGAAGCCTTTTATAGTGTACCGGAGTTTCTTGAAAAAAATGTGTGATGATGTAAGCTATATATTTAACTGTGATTGCCTTTTTTGTATTTGTTTATATCTTTGCAACTGTTTTAATAATATGACTTAATATTTGTGACGTATTTAAAAAGTTTGCTTTGGTAATATGAATAAATTCCGTATTTCAGTATTTCATTCTTAGAGTACTTATGATACAAATGAAGAATAGAATAAAAAAAATACCTTATTATAACATTAATCTCGCCTTGTTGAAGTTTCCACTTCTGTCGTGTGGACTTAAACCCACAATTTTTTTTCACTGAAATTTTGCATTTTCAGTTCTATATTTCGCAGTAGGTAACTAAACTTCTAATGAAAAACTTTACGAAACTTTTCTGCTAATAATTTTAAGCTCTTAATCTATGCTTTCTCAGAAATGCTGATTCCGATTAAATTTAATATTATGATGTCCCATTTCTATAATTTTTGCGCATCCTGTACAGGATGGTGCAAATTCGAGTCTATGTATGGAAATCTTGAACACCGTAAAAAATACAGTGTCAGTGAAATTAGGGCAAAATTGCGCATTTGGGTGCCTAACAATATGCCGTTTAGAAAGTTTTAAAATTCCGAGCATTACCGGATATATCCGGAAAAAAAACAGAAATATTGAAAACTCGTTTTATTTTTTTCCTGAATTTATTTAAAAATGGATTTCAAATTGAATTGCACATTTGCATTGTCACTTTTTCCACTCTATTCAATGCTGGTATCTAGATTGGAATTCGACGTTTCGTCTTCAAGGGTTCATCATCAACTTTTTTTTATATGAATTTTTTTTTCTTGTTTTTCAGATGATATTGGCGCTATTAATATGAATATGTGTTTAAAATTTTTTTAATTCTTTTTTTTAATTTTAATTTTTAGTTTTTTTAATTACTTATTTTGCTTTGGCGTAATGTTAAATAGTTTAAGTTACTTTTGATTTTTATATTTTACAAAAATAATTTATTTGGTTTTTGTGTTAAGTGGAAAATAGGAGCCCTTTTTAATAAAAATTAGGTTGGTTTATTTTTTACCCCAAAGTAAAGTAAATAATAAAAAAAATAAATATTAGAAAGAGGAATAAATATAAAATTAAAAACACATATTTATTTTAATAGCGCCAATATCGTCAAGTTTCGTTTAGCGGAAATCCGTTAGGAATAAATTAAATTTATTTTTGACATTATAGTACCTGTCTCAACGCAGAACAATCAAAGTTTTTCGCCGCAAATACATCAATCTCATTTTCAAAAAAAAAAAATTAAAAGAGCGAAAATCCACTGGAAAAAAATTCTTGGTTTAGAGTAGCTCTCTACCTCTCTAACCCTTATTAACCAGAGTAAAAAGACAAGCGCGCATGTCCCAAACTACCCCAAACTCACCCAGACTAACCCAAACTAACCCAATCTAATCTAAACTAAGCTAAACTAACCCAAACTAACCTAAACTTTTTTTTTATTGAGGTTTAGGAAATGCTTACCTATGCACATCCATGGTCATGGGTATTTGTAGCATTTAAATTCAGATAGTGTTGGGCCATTCTGGCGACCATGGGGAGTGTCGGACTCCGCCGCAGCGACCGACTAAAACCCTTTCCTCTTTGGACTCCCAGCTTTGGTCTCGGTACCATTTCGCGTGAAATATCTCATCGAGACAAAAGCTTTCTATTTCTCGTCTTTGCTTTTTCTATTAGTTAATTCTGTTTTCTTCTTTGTTTCTTGATGGTTCTTCTTTATTTGCTTCTTTCCTTTCAATTTCTTTAGCACAGAAAGTGCCTTGTCTAATATCCCATTTGCCTCTCTTCTTTCTCTTTGATTTCGACCATCTCTTTAATCATCTCCCCTATTAAATTCCATTTCTGTGGACTAAGCAGCATGGTATCTATTATATTACGGGTGGTAAGTCTTATGTTCAGTTCCATTTCTGCATTTTCTCGTATTTCCCTGAAACTCTCGCAATAGAAAAACATATGCTCGGCCGTATCCTCCGTTGCATCCCCGTACAAGCATCCTGGGCTCTGTCTCTTCCGACACTTATACAAGTATCTCCAAAGCACACATGACCCGTTAAACATTGCGTAATGTAATAATTTAATTGTCCATGTTTTCTGTTTATCCATTCCTTGAAACCTTTTATCAATTTCCTGGTCCATTTTCCTTTGGAGTTATCATTGGATTCTTGCCACTTTTGTTGCCATTTTTGTATTGATATTTCCCTCTGTTCTGCATTGATTTGTTTTCTTATTGCTTTGTCTTGGGCATTTTCAATATTCTTTCTGATATTGTATATTTCATGTCTTTCCTCCACCATTAGTTCTATGGGTATCAGTCCTGCAAGTAGGATTCCAGCGTCTGCAGAAACAGTGCAATATGCACTAATGCATCTGAGTGCAGCCATTCGCTGGCATGACATCAGCTTTAACCTGTTTATGCTTTTCTTCAGGGCGTCATTCCAGATAGGAGCCGCATATAGGGTTATTGATTGAAATGTAAGGGCTAAAACTCTTCTTTTAAAATGTGTTGGACCTCTGACGTTTGGGAGTAGTGCACTAACTGAAAGCTTGTTGGTTTTTTCTGTTACCATAGTCACATGGGGAGAGTATGTCAAATTATAATCCAAGATAACCCCCAGATATTTAACACACTTTTGTGGCTTAATTGTTGCATGGCCGAATTTGTAGGTTATTCTCCTTCTGTTTACGTAGCTCCAGCCAAAGACCACACACCACTAACCTAAACTAACCCAAACTAACCCAAGCTAACCTAAACTAACCAGAGCAAAAAGACAAGCGCGCTACGCGCGCTTGTCTTCACTATCCCAAATTACCCCAAACTAACCAAAACAAACTCATATACTAACTCAAAATTGTCATATAAAAAAATTTAGTTTTCTGTAAAACAAAACATTTGCGGAGAAAAGGAAAATTATTTTTGTGCTAGTATTCTTGTGTAGAATCATTCTATAGAACGATATTTTTTGTAGCGGATTTCCGCTATTCTAAACTACAAAAAAAAATAAAAAATTTTCATTAATTAGGCATTTTCGGATAAAACTAATAACACCGTTTTAATTAATAGGTTTTTCTGGACCGGCCTATGACAAAAAAATTTAATGTGAAAATTATCCAAATATAGGTTTTAGCTAAATTATCATATAAAAAAAATCTAGTTTTCTGGAAAACAAAACATTTGCGGAGAAAAAGAAAATTATTTTTGTGCTAGTATTTTTGTGTAGAATCATCCTATAGAACGATATTTTTTGTAGCCGATTTCCGCTAAAAGAAACTTGAGCCCCAATATCATCTGAAAAACGATAAAAAAAATTAAAGTTCGTATTTAAAAAAAGAAAGTTGATGCTGACCCCTTGAAGACGAAACGTCGGATTCCAAACTGTAAAAGTGCAATTTAATTTGAAATCCGTTTTTAAATGAGCTCAAGAAAAAATTAAAACAAATTTTCAATAATTAATTTTTTCCGGATATCTCCGGAAATATTCGGAATTTTAAAACTTTCTAAAAGGCATATTATTAAGCACCTAAATGCGCAATTTTGCCCTAATTTAACCGATACTGAATCTTACGGTTTTTGAGTACATACACTCGAATTCGCGCCATCCTGTACATGACATCTTAAATTGTGAACTTCTAGTAGAAATTTTGTCAAGAATGAAGTGTTGTAAGAAATCGGTATTAAACAAATTTTCCATATATTACAGTTACAGTTTATGGTGGACACTGTACGAATAGCATTATTAGAAATAGCTCATTCATTTAGCAGGCCATTTTCACGGCCTTTATTATAACGTTGCAACTCAACTATGAAAGCGACTTTACTTGAAATCGGTGCCTCTTATCTAGATACACCAAGGGCAACTTTTGTTCGTTAATGTCATTTTTACACTCTGCTCGTCCTATATGTGACTGACGCATGTGGTTGAGATTTTAAAATTTTAAATACAACCTTTGCCTCGCCGCGCTTAAAGTTTATACAAACTATTACATCTCCTGATTTTATCTTATATGGCTTCGGAAATATTGAGAAAACATCTTCTTTAGTGTGGTCGGGGTACTCTTAGCAAGTATTATATGAAAATGTTTTTTTTTAATTTTTTGTCAGAAACTGGTAAAATATGGTCCACTAATTTCGGGACGCTCTGTATATATTTGTGAATATTGTGGAAAATAGCATTTTTTAAAATTTTAAAATATATTGTTTTAAAAATAACAATAAAAAATGAAATAAACCCCTGTAAAAATATTTGAAAATTTAAGAACTTGCCAACGTTGAAATCAATGTCAAATAAATTGGATTTTATTAAGAGCACCATTTCGTTTAAAAAGCTGTATTTCATGCGCCGCTTTTTCTTGAATTCCCGTCTACTTGAAAATTTATATTGATATTGTGCGTTCTGTAAATAATTTGTATTTATTAGATTTCATGTAGCCAACTAGACCGGAAAGTTCCAGATTACGAATTATAACTAATATCATTTAAATTATCTTACACGCTTTTCCGGATACAACAGAGTTTCAAGCACGTTTTGTTACGAAACATACGTTACAAAAACCAATATTCATAAAATACTGCTCGAAATAATTTGCCTATGAATAACGTATGTTCCCGACAGTTTTCCATATTATTCTTTATTTTATTCGAGAACTTTTTATTACTGTGTCAATTTTTAGAGCGGAATATATCACAATTTTGACAGGCAATTTAGTCGCATGTCCCGCAAAATATTCACCGATAAAATTTATCGTTCGTTTTCAGGCATCGTAATATTATGCCTTTATATACTAATGGTTTGAGTTTTATTCTACAGGTTCCATTGCCATGCCAAGGACGTGATTTCTTATATAATCTATGGATAATATTATACACTTTATATAAAAGAAAAATGATGAAATTCGAAACGTGCGAAAGCTATTTTAAGTACAAAAAAACAAATATAGTATTCTTAGCATGTCTTTCATTATATTGTATTTATTCGTTCGATTTTTTGACATATCTTTCACTGCATTTTTGAAGACATGTTCAAATAGCATTTAAAACAACTAATATATTAAACATTTCTTTTTTGTAACTTGAGTTCATTTGAGTTTGCTGGTTCCTAGTACAGTCAATTTTCTAGGCGTGCATGTCTCAAAATTAATACAAAAAATACCAGAAGTGTAGGGTCATTGGGATATTGATAATAAAGTATTATTTTAGAAACGTATTACAAATGCAATTTTTAACACCTTCCTATGACCTAATAAATTATACTTTAAGGCACTGCTGCTTTGTTCAATTTTAAGGCACCACTGTTAAAAGTGAATTTGCATATTTTGAAAGCAAACGTCAAAAACATTTTATTTTATTTATTAACATGATATTGCTGGTATAAAACAATTTGAAAAATAAATTCCTTCCACAATTATAATACTACTATCCGTGGAGCAGGAGGACGAGAATGAGGAGGAATAAACAGTTCCTGTGCCTCTAAATATAGTACAAACGTTTTTTTGCAATTATATTTGGGTCTAATTGTTGATGAAATTAAAGGATCTGAAGCTTCTTCAGATAATTTGCCAATTGGAATTAAATTAGAGCGTTTGCAAATTTCTGCTCCACGAATCAAAAGAAGATGAACATTTGATGGCATATAATACCAACTGTATAAGGATTCAAAAAATCTGAATTGAGCTGGGAATATTGGTAGAGACTGTTAAACAAGGGCATGCAACAACAAACGAGAGTACCATGGCCAGAAATTTTTTAGAAACCATGAATTACCTGGACGAATAACTGGTATTGACAGCAACCTAATTTATCGTTTTGCAGTTACCCTGCAAGCTATTTCATCTAAAAAAGTATTTTTTTTTAAATTTGGCACTTATTTAAAAGATATATCTTTTAAGGGTAAGAAAATATCAAAAATGAATAAATATTTTAAAAATTTTCAAGAATCCTTATCTTATTTTAAGTTAAATTTAATAATCAAAAAGCTAAAATGTGTATAAAAATTCTTCTTTAATACGCTTTTTGTAAATAAAATATTTTACTGCTATCAGCAATTTAACGATAAGAAACCCATTTATTGTGACCACAACAAAAAAAAACAGTAAACAATTTCATAGATAGCATAAATGGCCCCAGAAAAATTTAAATACTACTTATGCGAAAAATGATATATACTCCTAACGCACTTAAAATGCCACTGCAGCATGTGAACTAAAGCAATGTTTCCGAAGAATAGCCAGTATTAGCAAACAAAAATATATGCTTTTCTTCTATAAGGGTGGCTCTATCAAACAAGATATTTATCGACCTGGAATATTTGGACATTTTTTTATAAGTCAACGTAAACATTAACTTTGTTGGAAAATACTGAAGCGAAAAATAGTATATTATATACCTAGGTTGAGAAGAAAGCCATTATTTACCCAGCACTTTTATATCCTGAGGCGCGTAGCCGAGGTATATATAGATTTCTTTTTACTACTAACACTGATATATTACCATATTTGATTCGATTTGATTTTTATATTAATCATTTTCTACTTATTTTTCAAATAGTTCGAAATATCAGGCAGCCTGGAAGTTCAGTTGTCTAACTGACAGATATCGTAACACCTGACAGCTCCATACATACAAAGTACCTTCTTTCCATCTAAATTTTGACAAAATCGCATTATTAATAAGAATATTATGGGGAGTCATGAAAAGTGAGTCATACTGTATATAATTTTTTTACTAATAGCACTGATACAATCCTAATCATTATTTGAATTGATTAGATTTTGAAATTAATCATTTCCTACTAAATTTTCAAATAATCCGAAATGACAACTAGTTGTCAAACTAACAAGTTTGACATTTTGACATTTTCCGTTTCCGTTTCATTATTGACCTAGGGTGAGAAATGTTACTTCTCATTTGAGGAATGAAGTAAATAATGGTGATTTATCATGTTAGTAGTAAAAAATATATTTGACATACATTTACTGTACAGGGTTTTCATTTATATTTTGACACCCACTTACAGCGTTTATTAAAAGAGACATGCAAAAACATTTTATATAAAAGTTGTATGGTTTTTTTCTCTATTATCTTTTGAACTTATCAGTAAAAACAAATGAGCGTCGCAGAGTTAAGAAAAATTAATAACTTATTTTTTTTAATAGAACATCCTATATATTACAAAACCTGACAATTGCAACGCAACATTCGGTGTCTCATTCTCACGGATATATACCGATTCGCCATTTGTCACACGAACCCAATTCATGAGATGCATTGACATGTCGCCAGTATCAGACCAGAAAGTTTGGGAGATAAATGGAAAGCTAGGCCTCGTACATTACCCGAGATAAGTTGTTCTCCATAATGAACAAAAGATTTGCATTTTTGGACAAGGGGTGCAGAAGGCCGAAGATGTGATAGAATTGCTATAAAAGCAACGAAATGTTCCTAACTATAAAATTTTCAGATCAACGGATAAACGTAAGTCTAAATATTGTGAAAATATCAAGTAAACTTCAGGATACTAACAAACAGAAATTAATACTTATACCTCGAAAAATATATTTTATCCAACACTTATAAATAATGACACTATAATTGCTTTGATTTTAAAATTTGCTTAATTTTAAAAACAGGTAGGAGTGAGAAAATGAGCTCCAAGGGTCAATTTAAGTATGGCGGGGAAAAAGTCATAGGCGAAACAGAGACCGTTTGACTTACTGTATATTGGTAAGTGTTTGTATCCCCAGTTCAAAGCATTTTAATAAAGAAGCACTTGCTGATATCAATTGTACGTACAGGGTTATCCAACGAGGACTAGACACGGCGATTTTTTGACATTCCCTGTACTTTTATAAAAAAAAAAATGAAATAGCCATTTTTGTAATTTTCTCCCGCGAATTCGGATATGTTCAGCAAAAAACAATTGAACATCAAATAAAAGTGCTAGGGATCACTTTGATATTTTTTAAATAGAACACCCTATATTACTACATTTTTGGACCCTCTAGAAAAATCTAAACACATTTTGTGCATAATATCCTATACCTATCTTTAGCTGTTTACCAAATATTGACAGTTGAAAGTCGGGCATTTTGACACTTTGACAGGCTCTAAAATCTAAACCGCATGAGATCAAAGAAAACGGTTTGCACATTCCTATCTTGGGTTTTCATAAGCTATCGAATGGTAGTAACTTTGAATTTAACCGGAGGTTTAAAAGTTCCGGTTAATTTTATCCGCAGGTTAAATTCGAAGATACTGTCATTCGATAGTTTATGAAAACTTAAGATAGGAATGTGCAAACCGTTTTCTTTGATCTTGTGCGGTTTAGATTTTAGAGTCTGTCAAAGTGTCAAAATACCCGACTTTCAACTGTCAATATTTGGTAAACAGCTAAAGATAGGTATAGGATATTATACACAAAATACGTTTAGATTTTTCTAGAGAGTCCAAAAATGTAGTAATATACAGGGTGTTCCATTTAAAAAAAATATCAAAGTGACCCCTAGCACTTTTATTTGATATTCAATTGTTTTTTGTTGAACATATCCGAATTCGAGGGATTACATAAGATGGCTATTTCAGTTTTTTTTTTATTTTATTTTTATTTTTTTTCAAAGTGGCGCCGAGTGATAAACAGCGGTCGGACGATGATCCGGAATATTTTGCATGTCATAAAACCCGACAAGCGACAAGTATGGTTTGTGTAAATTGTGGAAATACTTTCCACAAGTCCTGTGCTGAAAGAGATTTTGCAGGAAAAGTCAGGATTATCGATTCAACGAGATTACTGTGTTGTGATGATCTCCTAACCTCAAAACCGGGAAACCGGCCCAGGATGTGGAAGTCTTTAGGATGCTGGTAAAAGAACTACAAGATAAAAATAGGCTTCTGGAGGAAAACACAGAACTGCTTAAGGAAAAAATCAGGTATTTGGAAGAAAATCAAAAAAAAAATAAATCAATTAAACAAAAAAATGTCAATAAGAAAAACGCGGGAAATGCTCAAATAAATGGCAACACTCCAGCCGCTCCCATTTTCCCGAATACGGATGAAGTTAGCAGCATAGTTGTTATGCCCGAAAATTGTTCAAATAGTGCAGCAAATGTTGACGTTGAAGTTGACAGTGTTGACACAAAAACACTAAAAACGGGCGATGATGACGTGACAGAAAATGAAACAGTTAATAACGGCGAACAACAACAAGATGAAAGTAAAACGGAAAATGTGGAGCAAATAGCGGAAAACGCGCACGAGAACCCTACATTTGGGTGGAAGCTTGTCCAGGGAAAACGTAAAGGCAAACGACCAGAGCCTATAAAGGGAACATGCCAAAGTGTTCCACAGTTATCGGTAGCCGGCTCGAAACAACTGGCCTGGATTTTCATCTCAGGTTTTGTTCCAAGCACGACACCGGAAGCAATCATGGACTATCCGAACGACAAGGGAATTAAAGACTCCACTTGCTACAAAATGCGGACAAAAAAAGACAAGGGCAGAAGTTCCTTCAAGCTTGCAGTACCAGTAAGTAAGCGTAATGAAGCAATGATGCCCGATTTGTGGCCAAAAGGTATCGCAATAAACCACTTTCTGAACCTTCAACGCCTGGGGACTCCACAGGTTCATCAAACCTAGAAACTTTAATCAGCTTGTTTCACATCAATATTCAATCTTTGCGAAATAAAGTAAGTCTACTTGAGGGATTCTTGGAAGAAAGGGGCGTTAATATTGTCTGCATAAATGAACACTGGCTTAGTTCTAATGAAATAGAGCTAACACGTGTTGGAAAATATATGACAGCGGCAGCATTCTGCAGGGATCGAGGCAGCGATGGAGCTCAATGGGGTGGTTCAACGATTTTCCTGGATCCATGTTTGGAATATTCAGCTTTGACTGGTGTGGATGCACTGGCTGTGGAGAAAACTATCGAATTATGCGGAGTTTTTATAAAAAAAAATAAAATCTATGTTTTAAATTTATATAGGTCACCATCTGGCAATTTTGACACCTTCTTACAAGTTCTTGAGTGTGCGTTGAGCCAAATTGGCTGTCATAATAAAGTGGTATTATCTGGAGCCTTCAATGTCCATTTTGGCACTGAGAGCGGGGAGTGTAGAGACCTATGTTGTTTATTGGAATCATACGGCTTAAAACAAATGGTAATAGAGCCTACTCGTCAATACTCATGCCTGGATAATATATTTCTTAATTTTGATTATCTAAATTGCAATGTTTCTGTTGTTAATTCATCGTTCTCTGACCACCGAGGGCAGATCATTAATTTTCCTATAACTATACAAAAATTGGATATAAAAACCACTAAAATAACTTCTAGGCCCTTGACAGAGGTGGGTAAGATCAATTTTTATAATTGTATTCAGCAGTTTGGGTGGGATTTTTTAAATGACTCCAATATTAATGCAAATAAAAAGTTTTCTATGTTTAGCGAATGTCTGTCAGATGCTTTTTTAAAATCATTTCCTGAAAAAACATATCAAAAAAGAAATGATCAAATTCGAACCATCAACTGGTTTAATGATGATCTTAGTTAGACACATGCGTGAACATCTAAATTTGTTAAGTGAGCTATATAGTAAGCACCCTACTCTTGCTTTAAAACAACATAAAAATACATATAAAAACCAGTATAAAGCTGCAATAAAAAATGCTAAAAAATCAGCAAATGATACTCTAATACGTAATGCTTCTAATCCCATAAAATGCATGTGGAATATAATTAACGAACATCGTGGCATAGTTAGAAAGGATGGGAGTGAGGGTGTAAATATACCTCCCGATCAATTTAACAAATTCTTCATTGGTATTGCTCATGAATTACAAACTAAAGTAAGACCACAAAATTTTGACACGGTTCAAAATATACCTGAGGCTGCACACTCTGCTATCAGTTTTGCTAGGGTAACAATGAATGAGGTGCGTGATACCATAAACTCTTTAATAAATAAAACAAGCAGGGACCCTCATGGCCTAAATGTTTCTTTAATTAAATCTATTAAGAACCTAATTATAAGTCCTTTAACTAAATTAATAAATGTTTGTTTTGGGGAGTCAGTATTTCCAGATGCTCTCAAGGAGGCTGTAGTAGCCCCAATGTTTAAAAAAGGAGATCCAAGCGATGTCTCAAATTAGAGGCCAATCTCACTTTTACCAATACTTTCTAAAATATTTGAGAAATGTATGGCTGTCAGGATAGCTCATTTCTTTGAAACCCATAAATTATTTACTAATAGTCAGTTTGGCTTTAGAAAAGGCCTTAATACCACCTTAGGTATTTTAGATTTCGTTTCAAATATTCTAAACTCTTTTGATGAATCCACTTATACAACCTAAGTAAGGCATTCGACTGTGTCTCTCACCACTTGCTTTTAAAAAAACTTCAGCGTTACAACTTGAGAGCTATCTTATGGATAGAACTTAGAGAGTCAAAGTGAATGGGGTTGAGTCTGCGAGAGGTAGTGTAACTGTGGGCGTTCCCCAAGGATCAGTCCTTGGACCACTGCTCTTTTTAATTTATATTAATGATATACCAGGTTATGACCATACGTCACAGTACACTCCTTTTGCAGATGATACTGCCATAACTAATAAGCATGCAAATCTGGAGGAGGCTAAAGCAAAGTCGGGGGAGGCACAGGAGATGGCTGAAGCATGGTATAGTTCAAACTTACTTTTCCTTAATGTGGACAAAACTCAATCCATGAATTTTTCAACAAGGGCAATACCAGAGACTGACTTGGTAACCTCTGTAAGGTTCCTGGGGGTCATCCTAGACTTCAGACTTACGTGGGATGCACACACGGATCAGCTTTCTATAAAGCTGAGCAAAAATATTTATATCCTGCGTAACCTGGGTGAGTGTGTGTCTCAGACTGTCCTCCGACAGGCGTATTTCTCTCTCTGCCACTCGCACATTTCTTATGCAATAATTGCTGGAGACATGCTGCGGGGGCAGGGAGGGTTTTTCGTTTTCAAAGGAGGGCAGTTAGAGTGATTGCGGATCTGGGATATAGGGATGACTGCCGGGAAGCCTTTAGACAAAATAAAATACTAACGTTGCCATCACTTTTTATCTTGGAAACCTTATGCTACATTAAAAATAACATCACTCTTTATACAACGCAGGATTCCATACATAACCATGATACTCGAAACAAACAAAATCTTGTTTTGAACTGTTTGAGGTTAAAACGTTGCCAGGATGGGCCTAATCATCTAGGTATTCACTTTTACAACAAAGTACCTGAAAATGTAAAACAGCTACCGATAATAGCATTTAAAAGTAAAGTAAAGAGTTTTCTTCTCAGTAGTGCATATTACTCGGCGAATGAATTTTTGTCTGATCTTAATTGTTTTAACTGAATTTTAATTTGCTGTTTGTAATATGTTTGACTTTTTAAACTAAATTTGTGACTTGCAAAATTATGTTCTTTTGACTATTTTAAAATAATTTAAGTGTTTTTAATGTGTAAGGTTTTAGGTTAGTGAAGACTTTATATGTATTTTTTCTACTTTGACGTGTGTAAGTGCTATGTATGTATAAAAGCTTGAATAAACAATTTGAATTTGAATTTGAATTTGAATTTTTTTATAAAAGTACAGGGAAAGTCAAAAAATCGCTTTGTCTAGTCCTCGTTGGATAACCCTGTACAAAGTATCGGCGCTTAAAAATATTAGGATCATCGACCTACCCACGAGCCTGCAGGGCGGCAAAGAGCTAATTCTCGGAATGAGTTATATGTAATAACTCACGTTGTAGCGTTGTAAATGCTACTAAACCCAGAAATACAGCTTCGTCTCTTTCACCGGTAGATTTATGTGGTTGATATTCTCTTTACCTTACCTTAGAACCTAACATACCTACTCTGAACTTAGATGTTATATCTTGAAATTTAAAACATTAACTATTTTATACTTTGGAATATTGGAACGCTCACAATCGGTATCGACGAATACAGTTCGGAAGTGCTCGTAGCCGTACCTCCTTTTCGAACGTTATCGGCAGTATCGTCCCGTAATAGTATATTAAGTATCAAGAACAGTAAGGACAGTTTACCGATCTACGACAATGTTTGGCGACTGAGCGAAGCGAAGTCGCCAATATTGGAGGAGATCGGTAAACTCCTTACTGTTCGAGATGCTTATACTATTTTTTGTACGCCCATTATGAACACAAAGACATTGACTAAGCAAATATCTTGAAAATGGTAAAAATTGTGTTTTGGATCATTATTTCTGCCCTGTAGATCCACTAAACCTTAAGTGGGTTCTGTTGTTACTATGGATACGTTTGTCATTTTACTTTTTAATTTCACGATATTTGACAAACGCGTGACTATTATTATATCGGTAGTGTTTTAGAAGTATGAGTGAGTCTGATAAAGATAATTCTGATATTGAAGAGGCATGGGAAATAGGGTGCTCTTCAATAATTCCGGAGAATTCAAAAAATCGTTATGAAAAGACGTATAAAGTTTTCAAAAAGTGGTTTGAAGACAATCATGGAAAGAGCTTAAACGAAAAACTCCTGTTGGCATACTTTGTTCAATTTTAGCATATTTAGAAAAAACGGAACATTTTTTAAAAATAGTCTAGTTTTTACAAAATACTGATGTATCTGATTAACCTCTCGACTATCTTCACTACCGTATATGATGTTATCTTGAATAGCAAATATCAGGCTACTACAACTGTGATTATCTAATTTACTTTTTTATATTAGTATATTCACCTAAATGATGCGTCCTTAATGTAGGTGATATAATAATTACTTATCTTACTCTTATCGAACTTACCGTTAACTGATTTTTAATCGTTAATTATCTTTTATCGTGTATATTGCCGATGCTTAACGTTGCTTGTTTAATTAATACCAGCTTCTTTCATTACTGCATATGACCTTAACTTGCTTTGCAAATGTCTTGCTAACACAATAGTGATTATCTGATTTGCTTTTTGTATTACGTATCATAATTTGCTGGAAGCCTTATGGCAGTAGACCGTCTCACCTAACTGCCACTTTAGGTTTTCGGCCATATGCAGGTTACCGAATTGAACTCACTTCGATTTCTTGTGGAAACTGTGGCCCTTCCAATGAAAATTCAAAAAAAGCTAATGCAGCTACTACTGGAATTATTCTAGACAAGTCAAAATCTATATATAACAAACAAATGAAAGAATTTGAAGACTAAAGAATCAAAGACGGAGTGAAAGGCGAGATTGAAAAGGTCTATCTGGCATATTTTTCCAATTTAAGTGAAAAACTAACTGCATCCATGGACCAAATACTCCATGTTAAAGTCAACTTTGAGGGTTTACAAGAATATTGAAATGTTTAAATTCGGAGCTGGTTGATTATGTAGTTGAACACCTGCTTTTCTCTTTTTTGCTTCTTTATGAATAGGTAACTGCACATTAGAACAGGATGGACGAAAAGGACATGATTTTCTTTTATGTCTATACATATTTGTTTTTATGGTAAAGAACTTATTGCAATCACTGCATTCAAACATCTTTAGTAGTTACTCTGATCGGAGACAGCTTAATACTAATCGTTAAGATCGTGTGACTGTTTTTATTAGTTCGAAATTAGGTGGGAGGATATTGATGTGAAGTTAGGTAGGGGGATATTTGGTTTGAAAATAGGTAGGGGGACTTGTAATGTGAGGTTGGGTGGGGGGACTAGGGTATGAAGTTAGGTAGGGGGATATTTGATTTGAAAATAGGTAGGGGGACTTGTCAGACCAAGAAAAGTGATCATTTTAGTGATCATTTTTTGATTTAGAGCCCGCGCTTACCATCTACTTAAGCGGAATTTCTGATGGCTAAACATAAAAATTTCAGACCCAACTAATCTAAGGTAATAGAAAGAGAACAAATCGAACAATTTTTGCGTGACGCCTTAGACGAATATCATCTTTTGAATAAGGTAGGTGTCTAAAAGTTTAAATTGTTCGGTTATATTTGTTGCTTTTCGGTCTCTAAATATATGTTAGTTTTAGTATAGTGCACAAGAAACATCGTTAAAATATAGTATTTTCTACAAACATGATTAACTAGCCACTTTTCGAACAGATATTTTATTTCCGATCTTTCACCCTTTTCGTCTTTGATTATCATCATAATTAGTCAAGGTAAATACCTATTTACGTTATTTAATATATTTTTAGGTGGAGTTAATATTAGGAGTATTGGCGCTTATTGTCGCGAAGAGTTGGCCCACCTAAACATAGAAAATATAGAGGACAAGGGGCAGTTTTTTAATATCATGATTCCTGATACTAAAACGAACAAAACAAGAAACTTCGCTGTATTATATATAGGATTTTTTGGTAAACCCAATTGAGTTAATTTCAAAAGGGACAATGTACAAGTCAATGTGTTGGTACTAATACGTTATCAAAGATTCGTAATGTTGTTGCACGATTTTTGGGCTTGCTGGACTCTAATTTATTTACGGGACATGGGTTGCATGGGTCATCTTCAACTCTATTGGCAAATGCTGGAGGCGACGCGACGTGACAACATTCAAATGCCATGATGGATGGAAATCACCTGCTGTGGCAGAAGGTTACCTTCTTCTTCTTATTTCGCCGTCTCCTTACGAAGTTTGGCGATCCAAATGGCCAGTGTGGTCTTGGAAACAGCTGCTCGGAAGATCTCTGCGGATGTGCGCCCAAACCACCTGCAGATATCCTTCAGCCATGAGTTCTGGCGTCTTCTGATAGATCTTTTTCCCTGAATCTTCCCTTCGATGATGAGTTTCAGGATTTCGTATCGGCTGCCCCTCATAATATGTCCAAGATACTGTGTTATCCTTTCTTTTATCGTTTGTAGCAGTTCTTTTCCTTTGTTCATACGTCTTAGCACTTCTATATTGGTTATCTTCTCTATCCAAGAAATTCTGAGCATGCATCGATAGAGATACATCTCAAATGAGTCGATTCTCTTATCCGTTATGGGATCAAGGGTCCAGCTCTCACTGCCGTATACAGGACAGGGAACACATAGCAACGGAGCATGCGTGTCCTGAGCTCCAAGCTTAATTCCAATCTAGTAAAGAGCTTCTTCATACTGGCGAAGACCTTCCTCGCCTGTTCTATTTTGGATCTGATTTCACTTTTAGCGTCGCAGTCCTGATCTATCGAGATGCCCAGATATTTAAACGAGGAGACCTGCTCTACATCTTTGCCCTCTATTTCTATGGTCAAGGTTATATTTTTATGTGTTTTGGAGAAGACTATGGTCTTGGTTTTGGATATGTTCATGAAAAGACCATATCGTTCGCTTTGTTTGACTATTTTCTGGATCATTCTCTGTAATTCACTTGGACTGCTGGCTATAACGACGGTGTCATCCGCGTATCTTAAGTTATTTATTACCTTCCCATTCACTACAATTCCTCCTGTTGTTTCGTCAAGTGCTTCTCTGAGTAAATGTTAAAAAGAAGCGGTGACAAGACGCAGCCTTGCCTCACTCCTTTCATGATCGAGACCATAGAGGAATATAAAAGTAAAGAGAGTATACCTTTCCTTGTAAAATATTGGCACACCGTTTAATGACAATTGACAATAATGACGTATGATGTTTACTTATACGACACTAAGGGCGGCTTACTGAACTAATGCTAATAATCTATGTTGACAAAACATGTTCCTGTTTTATCGACAGAAGAAAGGCGGCGCGCTACTCAAATGTTATTTTTATTTTAGTCTTATTCCATATAACTAGACGGTTTATGAATTTATCTGCAACAAACTATTACAGCGTTTTTCTTAATCGAGATTAAAGCAAAGAGAGAGCCCTGTAAATACATTAGTTTATCGCAGATAAATCCATAATGCGCCTGGTTGAATTAAATGCGATTATACATTAAACTGTAGGCGTTGTTTGAAACTAAAAATAGTTTAGGGTGTAAGAAAATATACACATTTTGAATTTTGTTACAAAGTTTATTAAAAAACATGCGACAGTAAATGCAATCAAAATAACATAAAAAACTCAATTTCAAGAACAAAATTCACAAAAAAAAAATAGCTGCTTACCAACGGCTGCTACTCGCACCACCGATAGCTCCATCCACCATCGCCCCAGAACAATTTTAACTTAAAATAATGAAATGATTAAACCGGCTTTCTTTAAGCAACAACCGTCAAACCCCCATTTTTGAATTCTCGACAGCATACTTTTAGCACAGCTTACTAGATAGTTTATAGCAAGCTGTGCTTTTAGTTCCACTGACGCTAGCGCCTCCATGCGCGGCTGGAATTGCGCAGGGCAACGGTCAAAGTCAAAACTCAATGCCAATTTTCCCATAAGAATAAAACACTCTCTTTATTTTTATATTCCTCTATGATCGAGACGTTTTCTGACGTGTTGCCGTTTATTCGGATTGTGGCCGATTGTCTCCGATATAGGTTACTAATCACACGAATGTCCCTATTATCTATACCTGTAGATGTCAAGATCTGTATTAGTTTTTCGTGTTTAACGCAGTCAAATTGCGATAGTCTATAAAGCATACGTACACGTCAACATTCATATCTCTACATCTTTGTGTTAGGACTTTTAGAGAGAAGAGGGCTTCTCGTGTGCCAACGCCATTCCGGAATCCAAACTGAGTTTCTTGGTTCCGAATTTGCGGTAAATTCTTGTGTGGATTACTCTTAAGAAGGCCTTTAGAACATGTGATATGAGACTTATTAGGCGGTAGTCGGCACAATTCGCCGAGCCAGCCTTTTTGGGCAGGGTGATGAACGTAGATATTAGCCAGCTAAGTGGTATTCTGCCACTGGTATGTATGCTGTTGAACAGTGATGCAAGAAGATCAAGATCTGATTCGTCGTTTTCTACCATATTTTTCAGAGTTTCAGCATATATATCGTCCGGACCAGTTGCTTTTCCGTTTTTTGGTAGTTTGATAGCATAAGTAACTTTACTCTTTGTAATTTCAAGTCCGATTTCTTCAGCATCGTCGTTTTTTGATGGAAGGTTAGATCTGTTGTCTTTGAATAGTGTTTCAACATACTCTTTCCATCTTTTAAGTTTTTCTTCTATTCCAGCTACGATTTCTCCCTTGGCATCTGTCAAAACTGCTGCTGGGTGCTTTCGACATCTTCCTACGAGTTCTTTAACTTTCTTGTGAACGTTGAATGTATCGTATTTTGCTTGCAGTGATTCTATCTCCTGATATTTTTCTGACAGCCATCGATCTTTGGCTTCTCTGCATTTTTTTCTAATTGTTTTGTTGAGTTCTCTGTATTTGTCTCGGTTCTGTTCCTTGTCCTTCCTTCTTTCATCCATCAAGGACAGTATTTCCGGCGTCATCTACCTTTGCTTTTTATTGTTTTCTATGAACCCTATCTGTTGCTCTTGGATATTGTTAATTGTTCTCTCTATACGCTGCAGGTTGCCTCCGTCTCTTCTATCTTGATGTGTTTCATTTCTCTTTCTAGTGAGCTTCTTATTTGCTCTTTTATAATAGGATCTCCCAGTCTTCGGATGTCTATGACTTTTGTGTTTGTTTGGGTTAGTTTGGGAGGGGAAAACGGAATTCTGGTTTCAGTTACGTAAATTGTTTAAATAAAAAATTATTGAAAGAAGGCGACAGAACTCTAAATAGAAGGCGAACATGTTATTCATGAATCAATCTTTACTAAAGCGTAAGAGGCGGCTTTTGGTATTTTAGCAGAAGGGTGCAAAAGCACCTATGAAAAAGAATTTTATATTTCACACCTACAAAGAAATACTCGTCGCTTTTTTGAAAAGCAAGTTGAGATATTATTAGATAGCTACATCTAAAAAAATCAAAAATTCTTAATCGAAATGTCAGTGATAAGTTTTTGAAAGAAGCATTTGACCTAGATATTTTGAAGATGGAATTTGTATTAAATGGCCATGGTCCGAACTTACAGTTGTGATAAAGCAACTCAGCTGACCATAAGGTATGTTTGAGACATCGTGATTTAATATTTATGTAGAATTGCCAATCACCAAAACTACGCAGCTTTGCCATCGCACAGGGAATATTTCCGTTGAAAGTGAATTATGTAAATTAGTTTGGGTGTATACTGCTAAAATTTTATTCCGATATGGGAGTTGACTGTCGAATACTATATCGGCCACTGCTTAAGTAGATCTTTAGCAATAATTCTAGCAGATTCTAGGGCTAGTATGATCACTTTGAACCGTTATGGAGGTGGAAACCTGCAAGCTGGTGTAAGATATGGAATATTAAATTAAAAAAAATCCAATGAAATGATTGAAATGGCTTTTGTAAAAGGCCAGGTCGAAAATCTAACAGTATCAGCAGAGTCCAAACATAAACTCTGGTATCAGTTTTTTTAAATTGTATTTCTTTTTCATTTATTTCGAGCGCTAATATAAATAAATATTAACGTCGTCATATTTTTTGAACGAATTGCTTTTAAACCTGTGTTTTTTTTATTTAGGCTGAACTGTGACTTATAAGTCAAAACACACTCATGAGTTATTACTTGTAACTCATGTATCACTAAAAGACCACTTTACTGGCATGACATGATACCATTAATAACTTTACAGCAGGTGTTGGATAGATTGTATTTTAATTATTTGTGCTTCTGTGTCGAGATTTTTGTTTGGAATATTTTAATATAGATCTGTTGTTTTTGCTTTATGCAAGAAAGTTGTTAGTTGCTTTATTTATGCAACTGGAGATAATGTTATCGTTTAAGGCAAGTTTTAATTTTTCCCGCCTCGTAAGTTAAAGAACTAATAATTATTTTGTGATTTTTTTAATATTAAATTACGTTTTTTTTTGTTAATAAATATAGCACAGTAAAAATGGTTCCTAAATTTGGAAAAAATTATCTAATATCGCCAAAGATGCCGATATTGTCGATAGCTAAGATGCACATCAACATAGGTCGATGCCTACTTATAATCCTCGAAGCATGACTCAACATCATATTAAATGAGTTAGGAAACGCTTTTATAAGGAACAAGTGCAACACAAATAGTCGAGATCATGAGATGGCTAAGATGTAGGCCATATATGAGCATATAGAAATTTATATGCTTTATAAATCCTGGATAAATTCTGCTTACATCATTAGTATAGAGAGTACAGTGTGTACCATTTTAGTAGGTTTAATGGGGCTTCGCCCATATGGAATTAAGATAGATGGATGCGGTTTTCGGGACACCATGCTACTTTTTTGTGTAACGAAAGGTGGCACAAACAGAATTTTCCTGGCCGCCTTCGTTCTTGAGATACAGGGCGTTTTTAAAAATGTTGCATTTTCAAGCACCTCAGCTGCCTGATAACTTATCAAAAAGGTAAAAAGTGCTTCTTATATAACTTTTTACGTAGAATCCTGTGCCCCCTTCAGAATAAGTATACGGGGTCAGATCAAAAAGTTATCGGACCCTACTTTATTTTTTTTATGGGACACCCTATATATTATATTTTCATCCTTTTCCTCTCACCGAGATATTTTCAAAAATATAACATAGTCCATATTTATTTTCATAAATAACGTGACAAAATTAATTTTTCATAATATTTTTCGTATAGTATGCGGTTGTGGGTAGCCATGATAACGCAAATAACAAAATCATCATGCCATCATTACTACTGTCATTGTTGGCGTTACTGATATTTAATTTTTTCCCGTACTTAGGTAGTTGATATTTATTGTTCTTCGTTGTTATTATTGTTTGATTTGTATTTTAATATGACCCAAAACCAAAAATTGGAATACCTTGAGAAGTATGATATGAATACCTGCTTCGTATTATCTAATGAAAACGTGGATCAGGCGGCAGAGATTTATTTGAACAGGTCAGTTAATCTTTACCTTCTTGTATTTTGAAATTATTTCTTCTCCTTATCTTGTCATAGATATCCCAAAAGAAGACAACCCGAAAAAAGAATATTTTAAAAGATAAGATCCAATCTTAGCCAATATGGATCTTTTAGCAAACCTCGACCCCGAGTCTACAAGAAAGGGAACGAGAGATCTGAGGTCAACGTTTTAGCCCTTGTTCAAGCAACTCCGGGAACCTCGTGTAGAAAAATAGACGAAAAGGTGGGCGTACCCAAAACAAGAGTGCAACGAATTAAAAAACACACAAATTCAAACCTTACAAATACAAGGTTGTTCATCATCTGCACCCTGGTGATGCTGAGCGTAGATTGGAGTTCTGCAATTGGTTTATAAATATGATAGCAGAATATATTAATGTCGAAAAAAGGATTATTTGGTCAGACGAGGCACATTTTACAAGTTCGGGAATTTTCAATAGATGTAACTCGCGGTTTTGGAGTCAGGAAAATAACCACGATATTTTTCCTAGGGAACGTCAAGTCAGTTTTGGATTTAATGTTTCCTGCATTATTTTCAACAGAAAAATAATGTACCGAATTTATGAAGAGAATCTAAACTCCAATAGATACTTACATATCCTAAAAGAAAACACAATGAGAACTTTGGATGATATTCCGCTGGCTCAACTAAATGGTGTATGTAGGTGACACTGGATTCTACGTAAAAAGTTATATAAGAAGCACTTTTTACCTTTTCGATACGTTATCAGGCAGCTGAGATATGCTTGAAAATGCAACATTTTCAAAAACGCCCAGTATCTCAAGAACGAAGGCGGCCATGAAAATTCTGTTTGTGAAACCTTTCGTTTCAGAAAAAAGTAGCATGGTGTCCCGAAAACCGCATCATTCTAGCTTTACTTCATATGGGTGAAACCCCATAAAACCTACGAAAATGGGTCACCCTGTACATACCTACATAAAACTCAACTAAAATATGGAAATTTTATAATGATTTTTGTATAGCAGGTCCTACCAAATAAGTATGTTTTGTTGCTGGTGGCATTATAAGACGCGGTCAAAAATACTAAGTTTCTGGATAACCAACAAAATCAATGCTCCTTAAATCCAGATACATGCTTACTCGCAGATAATCCCGAATGGAGGACCTACCCAAGTCAAACTTCTCCTGCAAATGAAGCATTTCTTTAGAACGAATTATTGACAACGCTAAATAATTTTATCAAATTCTTTTATATACGTATGCAGAATTTCGGAAAGCCAAGTGTTTATATAGAGAAACGTCTTCTTTACCTAATATGTGGAACAAATGTAAAAAGATCCCGGTAAACTGGAATATAATCGGGACATGAATTAAAATAGTCACCAGTATATTTCCAATGCATGTTACGGAATGGACTAAACAGATCTGATAACTCTCTGCAGCAGTTTTTCACTGAACTTTCAATTAATATGCAGCTGTTCATGTAGAAAACGGGTTATTTTCCAGCAAAATACGTATAGTCCAGCCAGTGAGGTTGGAAAATGTACTCTGGTCAAAATGAATGCAAGAAGGAATACGTCAGGCAGAGCACCGTCATTGTCATTGCCAATCGATTGCTTATTGTATATTGCATAAAGGAAAAATTTTCGCAATCTTGATGCCCGGGAACTTCGCCCTTACGTCTATTGTCCTGAAGTAATGTGACAGGTCCGGTTATAATAAAACACGAAAAGTTAAAATGCAAACGAAATATAGAACAGCATTTTTATTAATCGCTCCAATGAAGAAGCTGAAAAAACCTATAATACATATTCATAGAGGGTTCTTGAAATATTCAATAGGTTTTAGATTTTAAAAGACAGTTCTGTTAAGGGGAATTAGATACCCTTAAAATTCACTTTATATAGATGACCACAAACACACAGTTCAAATAGTACTTCAGAATTATTATTTACCTCTAGAACTCCACAAATTTTGATCGGAACTGGATTTTTAGATCCATGTGCTTTGGACTGATTGAAGATTTAGATTTTAGGTATTTGAGAGTTTGCCAAATAAGCCCAACCTGTAAGATCGCGTTTATCGCACATTATTTTCCTTTGTATCTCTGATTAGATTTTCTTTATTTGATCCATATTATTACCATTTTGTTACATGGCATAGTTAAAATGTAAAATCTATTCCTAAGTATAATAAAATAAATCTTTCGACAAAATGAAAATTTTAAATTAAAATCGGAAGAGAGTATAGAAAGATTAGAATTGGTTCACTCACACAAACTAGATCTAGGGACTTTAGTTCATACTTGGATATGGCTGGAAGGCATTTCTAATATGAGAGACGATTGACAACTCTTTGTTCTAAGACTTCCCTATTATCACAATAGCCCTTCCTGCTTAAAAAAAATATTTAAGCCAACTCTTTTGTATATTTAGGATAAGAGTCTTAAAAATCCGGGATAACTTGTTCCAAATATTGGCAATACTGTATACAACATTTCCCTGTATATAAGAAAACTTTGCCCTCTCTAGTAATAGCACATCTTTATTGCGTGTATCATGCATAAACATGATCATATTCAATATCTTTAAAGAGATATCTGGTCCCTGATTGGACAAATTCATGATATGCTCTCAGAACTGCATCGACGTTTATTGTATTTACAGTTACTTTGAGGACATAACAGCAACTCACCACGCTTCCCACGATCCAACCAACATGCGCTTTCCAGTTCAGTCTGCGATCCAGCTTGGCTCCCAGAAACAAGAGACTCTCCACCGATTCAATCCCTTCTCCATCATATTTAACAGACAGGCTTCGCTCACGCATTCCAAAAGTAATAAGTTTTGTCTTCGAGAAATTCAATCAAAGATTATTCACTGTAAACCAATTTCTCAACCCATCAAGAGTCCTCACAACGCTGTCCTCACAGTCTCTACCTTACATACCACGGAAATATCGCCTGCAAAAGTACTACATCATTCTAGATAACACTTGCAACATTATTTGTATAAACTATGTACAAAAAAGATCCAAAAATTGGGCATTGCGGGACGTTGCTTTGTACATAGCTTTATACACAGCCACACTTTGATACCACTCGCTCACCACCTTTGTTATTTTCAATCACCCTCTGTGCCTCGAACCCATTATTGGTAGTCCTTCTCTTCTCGACTTGCTAAATTAGATTAAATTTTCAATTAATATTTGAAGTGCCCTTGGCCCATGTATATCGGCTCTGACTCCAGATTCGGTTTTTAAAACATCAGTGTATCAATGACCTCTGCTCTAGCTGGTGGGCTTTTATCCAGTCATCTTTTTCTACTTAGTATTTTTATCTTGAAATTATTTTTAAGCCTGTTTGTTAAAATGCCATAATCTATACCTACGACCAGCACATATTCTGCCTTGATCTCCATCCACAGTTTTTCGTTATCGGCGCAATGGCTTTTACTTATTGCTGCTTGGCTTTCCATCAGTCTGTGTGCCACCGACGACCTACCTTCTTCTTTTATTGGCAGATAATTCTGGGGTTTACCGAACTCTCTCATAGAATCTTTATTTCGTTCCGTAAGTGTTGGTCTGTAGGTGACCCATTCACTATTGTCCTGGCTTTATTAAATAGCATTCCGACTGTGTCCCATGGCTTACTTTGCCTTTGGCTTCACGAGAAAGTTCTTTTTCGTTTCCAGGTTTTCCTGGACAGTTATTTGAGACATGCCAGTTTTTAATCTCATCATTTCTCCCACCTAGGTACAATGTTATATCACAAACTTTCCGATGCGTCATCGTGACGAAAGTCGGATCCGTACCTGTGTTGGCAATATTCAATTCCTCAGTTAAAACGAATTTAACTAATAATTCACCTCTTACGTTGATGTTACTTCTTCTCCATATTTTATGGCGTGCATTAGCGTTGCATCGAATTATTAATTGAAGTTTCTTTTTCTAGCAGTATCTGCGATGGACATGATTTTCCCTCTCCCAGGAAGTAGGCGAGGCATATTACCCAGCTCTTTTCTCCTTCCTCCATAGACGGTAAGGGGATTGCCACAACACATTCACAGGAGCAAAGTCCCAGAATGTACTGCAGTTAGTTCTGTTGTTATGCATTATACGTATATCTAATTCAAAAGATCCCGTGCCTTTTGAACTATACGAAAAAATCACAATATAGAACATATCAGCAACTCCAACAAATACCGATTAAGATGATTATGCCATATATAATTCTAAAACATAGTATCTAGAATCTTAAGTAAGCCTCAGAACTAGACCAAGGTAAATACTCATAAGACTCCAATGTTGCCGAAAATACTAATAAATGGATTTATTATGGTTTTAAAAAGGTAAAAAAAATTTTAGAAATCATATAAATTTTATTGATAAGACTGAACCCAATTAAGAATTAATTATACATCAAAACAAAATTTCAACTAAACAAAATTTGTTTAATTTTTCTCAAAACACTAAATAGTTTTGAATATCTTGAAAGCATAAAATTTTTGCATCCAGGAAACTTTTGTAATGAAAATTATTATCGAAATCAGATCAGAATACTGCATTAATATAATAAAGTGAATAACACCTATTTAGAGGTTGTAAAATATTTTCCATCAAAACCTAATCCGACTGGACTATGGAGTATTTCTCTTCATCGATGACTAGTTGCCACCGCTGTGCTGCACAGTTCTATTCTATTTCTGACCAAACGATTGACGTCATGCATGTCGATATTTGAATACGACGACGTCATTAAATCGACTTATAGCCGTGTAATGATTTAGTGGAATGTTTTTCGTCTAAAATAATGGACCAGGGCTGCAGCAGGAAGAAAAATGTTTTGCAGCTAAATATTGTAAGATACAAAACATTTGATGACGATGTTTAGAGACGTCATGCCGATAATATACCGCATTGCACGTGACGCTTTGAAACGTCATCCTTGTAACTTGCAACTCGCTTGCAAGTTGCAAGGCCTGGTCTTCTATGAACGGCGAGCGGAAGTGCATGCCCTTAATCTAAGCGCCTGAGAGTAGCTTAGTAAATTGTGATATCCATGTTATCAAACGCAAATTCCTGAGGCTAAAATATGACGATCTACCTCGACTTATCTCAGTTCAAAAGTGGATGATTTCGGAGATACTGAGTTTCAAAAACTCAATTTGGTTTTAGTTTTTCATAAATATAATATAAATATAAATAATTTTTGTAGTAAATGATGTATAATCACAATATTCGGCTAGGAGGGGTTTTGCGGGGTGAAAAATTAAAATCTGAAATCTGAATCTGAAAAATTTAGAGGGCCCTACCTGTGGTACTTTGCATATATTTAAAACGAACTAACTGTATTTAACTTTTAAACAAAAATTATTATTTTCCAACGTCTTCCATCTAAAAAGGTAAGAGTTGTTTTGAGTAGTCGTTTTTGAGCTATATGGATTTAAAAAATTTATTTCGTGTATGGCAACAAGTCAACACAATTTCAAGGGAAGGCATTTTAATACAATAACTGTCCCTAAAAACTGGTGTCAAATTGGATCTAAAAAAATTGTAATACTTAACAATTAAATCATACTTTTTGATCATAATAGCTTGAATTATGGTAGGTGAAGTTTGTGAAATTTCTGAAAGGCCTCTAATTGTAAACGGCGTTGTTGTTATTCATGTTTTTGGTACATTGTTGCTTTCTTGTCGGTATTTATGTTTTAAATTGCGAGTAGTACTGGAATATTGTGAAAGAGAATTAGCAAGCGTCGATGAATTATCAGAAAATGGGAAATTTATTTTCGTCATGGCCGTATAGTATACCAACGAAGAAATGACCCATATGTTATTGGTTTTTGGATATTGCCAAGGAAATAGTTTAGAATCTTACAGATTATACACTATTTCCTAATCGTCGCTTACCAGACCATACAATCTTCGCGGCAGTTGAAAGGTGAAGAAAATCCAAAACCCAGCAGCAGACGATTGGTCTTAGAGCTAAGGGTAAGCAATTATACTGTTAATAGGGTGGCCAGAGAACAATTAGTGCATCCATTTCATGTTCATGGGGTACAAGATCTTTTATCCCATGATTTTGCAGCATGACTATAGGTTTCTACCGGTTTATCCAAGAACACTGGAATCAAGATCGGAATATGAAGCATTTTTCACGAGGAGCGGCATAACCAATTTGCACAACGAATATGTTTATGCTGAAGAAAATCCTCATGCAAATAAACTAACCTATTATCAGCATGAGTTTAAGATCAATGTGTGGGCAGGAATCATGGACTAAAATGGAGTTTTATGAACAATACTAACTGAGTTTTAATCATCTCCTGTGATGCCAACATGGTTAGCGAAACGCGCGTCGAGTGCAACAATTCTGTTTCGGTATTGTGGATAAAACTCCGCTTTGCATTTTGCCGAAGGTTCCAAACCCCCCAACATAGGAATCATAGACATTTTCATAACTGGTCCTGTCATTTTACCACCTCGACTAAATGACGAAAATTATTTGGAAAATTACAAAAACGAATTACCAGACGTATTAGATCCCCTTCCCTTGGAACTTTGAAGAGAAATATGATTTATGAACGCACGCATGCATTTTACGTTAAACATATGTAATTACTTGAAGGAACATTATCCAAGTAGATGGATAGTTAGAGACCATGATGCGCCCGCAAATTGGTCAGCTCGACCTGACATGACCCCGATAGATTACTTCTTGTGGGGAACTGTGAGAACCCTTAAGTATTCTAGTAGGCCACCAGATACAGAAGATGAATTAAGAAAACGTATTCAAACTAGTATTGGGGCATTGACAAATGATGACGAAATGCTCCAGAGAGTCTAGTTTAATGTTTTACGGCGTATTCATCTTTGTACGCTTGAAAGTGTAGGTAATTTTGAACATTTGTTTGAAAACATTTTTTTCCATTAACTTTTTGTTGTTGATAAATCTCATATCGACTGTTTTTACTCGAGCATAAAAAATACAAAAACAAGTTATATATACTTGTTTTTGTAATTTTTGACGTGGCGATGTATGTATGGCGATGCAATGCAATGCAATGATGAGTTTGAGGAAGAGATTAAACATTTAAATCCAGATATCTCAAAAACGACTCCTCAAATTAAGTCTTATCATGTATACTTTTTTAGATGAAAGACGTGGGAGAATAAAAATTTTTATTTAAAAGTTAAATACAGACTGGCTCAAAAAATTGTTTCGTTTTAAGTGTATGCAAAATACTGCAGGTGGCGCCCTCTATTTTTTTACAATGACTATGAGGGCAGAATTTTATTTTTTCCCTTTTTAACGAAAACGTTTATGACAACGAGTCGATGAATTTAAGATAGACTTTTCTGATGCATGACTAATCAAACTCTCTAGAAATTATTTTCAGAGTATAGTAGTCACTAGACAACCTATTGCAAACAGTAATAGTATGGTTTTAAAATAATATCTTAACATTGTCTTTATTAATTAGAAAATTATCTCCACCCTTGATGCATCCCACTGCAGACTTAAAACTAACAACACTAGATTTCTTGAAATATTAAAAGACAACAGTTACACATCGCATTATTTCTTTATCATACGAATATAAATGTCTCTAGTAACCTTTTCGGCCAATTCGTCATTGGTGCTGCATCCCATAAAATACTAGGATCAACGACAAAAAGTGTAAATTATTCTTCGCCTCTACGTCCTTCTATAACAGATAGTTGGTAGGTCTCATTTTATGTCCTATCAGCGCACAGAGTTTAAAGAATGTGATAAGTAAACAATCACCCCGGCCGGCCCTTACCAAGCCATATCCATCAGTTCATTTTATTGTGCCGTCACGTGCAGTACGTTTTATTTAGTGCGAAGTGCTATGCCGAAAATAAGTGGAAAGAGAAGACATACTGACGAGTTGGGAAACATAAGTCAGTGATTCATAATTTTTAGGTAATTAAATCTTTTTGAATTATAATATAGTGATGAAAATATCACCCACAAATCATTGTCTGTCTAGATGATTATCGTAAAGCATTCAAATTAATTTCCAAGAATTATTATATAGCAAAGTAGATTTGCAGGATGCATACTTCCTTTTGCCTATTGATAGTGTCAAAGAATAACGCCTTGTCAAAGAAAACACTTGCAGTCTTTTACAGCCTTTAATAACGTAGAAAACATACTTTCATAAGTAAACCCGAAAAATAACTGCTCATCGGGCATTAGTCATACCGCTAAGCTAAAAACTGTTTGCGGGGCGGTACGGGCGGCGTAGAATGCTTACTCCGCATTTGCTGGGCCGCTGCGCTGATAAAATTACAGTAGGAAGTATAAAACATATCTAAGGGTTTATTTTAAAGGTCACATAGGAATTCAAATTGTGTACCATTTGGTTAAATATAATATCTTTACTTTTTTCAAGTTATAAATAAGTACGGTACCCCAGATATTGATCTTTTTGCTTCCAAGATCAATGGAAAATGTAAGAAATATGTTCAGGGAACCAGGCCCAGACAGCATATGTGTTGACGCATACACGTTAAATTGGCAGGAAATGGATTTTTATATGCTCTTCCACCATTTTCACTAATTTAAAGAGTATTACAATAATAATAATAATAATAATAATAATAATAATAATAATAATAATAA
>MU185272.1:0-12849 GCA_016904865.1 Pissodes strobi | reverse complement strand
ATATATATATATATATATGTATGTATATATACAGTGTTTAATAGCCTTGCCAAGTACAGAAATTGCAATAATATTTACCTATAACGCAAGCAGTTCAATTGCAATTTACACAAAAAAAATTGCGCAGCAACTGTCGTCATTCAACATCTTCATTGCTTCCAACTAGTGCATGAAAGTAGAAACGTGTCATAATATATAAATAATATAACGTGCAGTCAATGCGAATACAGAGAATATGATGTTGCACCATCGAATAACAGAGCTATATCAAATAATGCATAATGTTCACTTTAGACGCTGAATGCGTCAGAGAAACCATTCGACCCTATTTCCATACATTTGTACGAGAGCCGCATATAAAGTTTGCATTAGCTGAAATATATTGCCAAAATCGTTGGTAATACAATTTTACAATTATTGAACACAATAAACTAAATTGGCCTTCAAAATCTATATTTCTTAAGGCTACTATATACTTTATCTCTAAACAAAATTAAGTTATCTCTCGTAGAAGAATTAATAAAGTTATTTCTTGAATAGCAAGAATGCATCTAAGCATTTATGTAAACAGTAAACCAATTCAAATGAATTAAAATTGTAAAAGTATAAGTTAATTTCCTCTATCGTACACGTACACCAAAAGTCAGTCGAAAATTCTACTACGATAAAAATGTATACATCTAAAGTCAATAAAAATATCGCCCACCTAATTTAACAAAATGCACACTCCCCATATAGATGTAAGTAAAGTTCTGATAAAATCCCGGATATCACCGGATATGATAGTTCAAATCCTCAAATTGCCAACATAACCGAAATCCATCATAATGAAGCCGTAAGTATATCACTGACGTACATATTAATTGAAATTATAACTTCCTTTCGCTACCAAAGGGTTAACGATTTACGAGGGGATGATTTTCCGGTCATGATGACTTATTGCCATGTAAGGAATTGATTAAATGAAAATTTTCCGGTTAGGAGTAGTCCAGTCACATGTCAAGTCGATCGCCAGACCTCTAGTATCTGGTATAATATATAATCTATGTTATGGAAGTAAATAAAAGAGAAGAATGTTTGTAAAAAATCAACTAAGAGGAAATAACTTTCAAGTACTTCGTGCCTCCCATAGCAAGACGATATAGGATATGTATCCAAAAGTAGGAAAGTTATTTGAACATAATCTAATGAAAAAACAGATAAGATCGTATCAGTAAAAATATTTGTATATAATTAACTTTATTTGTGCTAGTTCAATTTGCCTTCTGTTGATTATCTATCGTATAAATTAATTAGAATTTTTGTTTATTATTGTATTAAGTTGCTATGTTTAATGAACTATCGATTAACGTATCGAACTTATCTTGTTTTTTGAAAATCATGAAAATATTCTAGAAATTATATTTTTAATGTGTAGGAGCCGTTTTTTTCAGAGCCTTGTTGACATTTTCCGGATTCCGTAATTTTAGCGAAAGTATAAGAAAATCTATTTGATACATACAATATTTTTCTATATAAATACCCACATATATATGATACGTCTGCGCACTAGCGTTATACTTATTTTGATATTGACATATGACCTAATGTTGGGGCTTAAAACCTTCGGTAACATAATTTTTGCACTCGACGCGCGTTTCGCATACATAACTTTGTTTTATACTAACTGTTTGCTTATTAAGGAAAATCAAAGAGGACCAATCCTTGGATCCTACTAGTCTCGCTCGATCAACCAATATAGTGATCTATACGGGAGAGGCCCTCTAACTCTATTTAAACTATTCTTACATTAATAATTTCCATACTTTCGTAAGCGTCTAATAATCTCCTATAAGATATATTATGAATTAACTTTAAATTTTTAATTGTTATTCTATGATTATTTTCAAAAGCATGCTTGGCAACACTTGATTTTTCTATTCTACCATACTTTAAATGAGTTATGTATTCTTTGAATCTCGTTTGTATCGATCTAGCTAGCCCACCATATTTTTTGTTACAATCCATACATCCAGTTTCATAAGTTCCAATTTTTTCCAATATTTCAATTTTGTTCTTTGGACTACCCAATAATTTCTTAATCTTAAACTGAGTTTGGTATGCTAATTTAAAACCTACTTCTTTAAAAACTTTTTGGAGTCGTTTAGTGTACTAAGGATTATGGTATCGAGATATATTTTGTATTTTCATCTACTTGAGTTGCATTATTTGTTTAATTCGAAGAGAACTTCCCTTATTTAAATATAGGAACATCATACCAGAGTACAAACAATATCGAGTAGTCACTCAGCAAAATCGTTTCGATGTTTTTACATCAAACGCAAAAGCCGCCGCACACCTGCAGCCGTCGGGCAGACTGTCGGGCCCAACTTTCCGGAGAGATTCAAAAAGTATTTGGTGATGCGCTTTCCTCGGTTATTATTTGATACATGATACAACCCGACGCGATAGTACACAATCTCAGGGCGTTTGCACACTCACTGGCCCCCGTAGCAGAGCCACTGCAGATCACGAACTAGATTGATCTGAATTCGCTCCGACGCCAAACGCTGTCGGCGAAATTCGAAATTTATCTCCAGTGAACCTACCGTATATTTATTTATATCGTGATCATACTGACAAATTGCATCAGCTCTTTAAAAGTAACCAAGTAACTAAGCAACTAAATAGAAAAATAAATATTTTTCAATGCAATTTTATGTGAAACATTATAATAAAATATCTTATAATTCACATTTTGGACAACTGGTTGTAAAATATTTTCTTACTTTTCATTCCTTACCACAGAGAGCAGGGTTGGAAAAACCCGATTTTTTTTTAAAGCCAAACCCGTCGGGTTTTTTGGGGGTTTTCCGGTTTTTAAGTGTTTTCGTTTTTTTTTTAGGTTTGATTTATCATATACCTGCTTCAGCCAACATTTTTAAAAAATTTCAACTTTTGTTGCAAAAACGAAATATAGGCACAGATAAAGGAAACAATTTGATATATAAGTACAGGGTTATTGACTATATTTGGACCAATAGATAACTTTTTTATTTGAAGGATTAGAAAAACGTTTAAATTATAGCGTTTTCGATTGGTAGAACTAGTGCAACACTGGTGCAATATTTATGTTCGATTGGTAGAACTCGTGCAATTTTGTAGCCACCCAGTGCATGTTTTTCAGCCCGATGTCTGGAAGCTCGTGTCGAAATTGGTGCAAAACATACAACTTAAAAATGGCCAAAAAAGTAAACAGCAGAGGGATTCAAGTAGTTTTGAATTTGTTATCGTCATCGAGCGATAGTGATGAGGAAGAAATTGAGACTGCATTAAGTGGATGAATAAATGGTCAAATCCATTAACTGGTTCATATAGAGTTATGATTTCATCGTTTACTCTAAAATGAATCGGGTTACATTTTCCCGCATCCCGCCCTTCAGGGCTGCCTGTCAATGAAATTCGTATTCGATTGGGATTGCACTAGAGCAATTTTTCATCTGAACTGGGTTTGCACGAGTTCACTTTCAGTGCAAAACTATTTTTGCCAATCGAAAACGCTATTAGAAAAGTTGTAGGATTTCGCTCAAAACGCTAGAATTTGATATCAGGAAAAACAAACGAACGTCGTAAAGCCGTCAAACACGACTAACTTAGTTTTTTTTTAATGGAATGCCATTATATTATATTATATATATTCTGATTCTAAGAAAATTTCGAGTATATTTCATTTAATATAACATATACCTACATTCAACTCTTTTCGCGCTATCGATGATTGAAAATCGCACTATTAATATATAGTCCGTCTAGAAAGTATCCGGAATTTTATATTTTTCTTAGTTTTAATATATTTCTTTTTCGTAACATTCCAAGATAAAAGTAATGCATCAAGTACGTTCTCCGGATAGTAGGCTACGGTCAAAATAGCATGGCAACACTATCTGTCAAATATTGTTGATTGTAAGCAGGCTTAAGATTTGTGAAATAAAGTCGAAAGTAGAAAAAAGAAGAGAGGTAGATTTTTTTGTATAGAAAAGGTGTTCGAACGTTATAAAATTAGTGTAATTTAGTGGATTCGAAAACTCAGTATATGAGACAATAAAGATGATAAAAAACGGCACAGATATGAGACATAGACCAGTTTCGGGAAGACCGCGTAGGATTTGCGGAAATATCTAAAACTCTGCAGCGGCCTTGGGACTATAAAATCCGCTCCTAAGGTTTCGAAAATTTAGCATGCTACATATCAAGGAAACCAAAAAAATCGCTGCAATGATACTGATTTTGTGAACGTTTTCAATAAGAAAATGTCAGCATATCTGACGAAAGTTGTTTCCAGCATGGTGTAACTCACCTAAAAATCTTATTAAGAGAACATGTTACAGTCCAAATTCCTAAATTTTCCAGTGAAATATGGTTTTGGGAGTAATATCACAGCGTGGTACTACACCTCTCTGTATAGTTGATGGTACCGTTAACAGTGCAAAGTATTGTGCCATTATAGAAGGTTTTCCAGAAGGAAATGGTTTATGTTTCCAGAGGGGTGGCATATTCAGCAGTTTAATTCACGATGCTATACTTCTGTCTATATTTAAGCTTGAATGCAAGAACACCAATTGGCAACAAATTCATAGCAGCAGCTTCACCCAATCTGAGCCTCAGTGAAAATACATTATGGGGACTAACAAACATTGAAGTGGGACGAATGCCTCAAAATAACACAGATTTGATTCGGTCAGTTTAAAACCTGGACAACCTTCACCGAACATTATGACGTTCACCTAGTTTCGGGTGTATCTGGACATATAGTGAAGCGTTTAGAGATAAATGGAGGTTGTATATGTAAATAAGATGAATTATTTGTTGTAAATTTATAATTCAAATAATAAAGATTTAAACCGAAAAACTTTATTTGTATTTTCTTTTTTCCGGATACTTTCTAGACGGACTATATTTTCTAATTTTCTACGCCCTTCGTATTTGAACTTACTTAAGTCGTTACGGGGTTTCTATGGAAACATCGGTAAATGTCAGTCGTCAGTGATAATTAAGCATCCAGAAAAAGTGAAAAAAGTTTATTGTCACTCAACAAGAACAACTTAAGCATTGTTTATATTAAACTAAAACTAATGAATTAATTACAAAAAATGTGGAATTATTATTGAAT
The DNA here is from genome assembly GCA_016904865.1 of Pissodes strobi. NCBI lineage: Eukaryota > Metazoa > Arthropoda > Insecta > Coleoptera > Curculionidae > Pissodes > Pissodes strobi. The sequence continues at coordinate 7,700 of MU185272.1, read as the reverse complement.
ATTCACTTTAACAGGAGTTCAAAGTGGCCTCCGTTTTGTTCGACACAAAGACGATAACACGTTTTTAAGTGGTGGACTGCATCCCTCAACGACTGCTTCTGGTGGATTCGAATAAACTGTATTTCTTCCAAAATGTTCTGCCTTAAATCTGCTAAAGTGTGGAATGTGTATTCATGATGCACTCGCTCTTTAAGCCATCCCCAGAAAGACCTGTCCATCAAAGTAAGATCAGGGCTATCGGGGCACCATCGAATTGAACCATTCTTTCCAACCCAAGTCTCATATTTTTCATTTAAGAAGTGAGTCACGTTTACCATGTTGTGAGCAGGGGCACCATCTTATTGCCAAATAGATCGGTTGAGGATGTTAAGGGGTAAACCTGATCTGTACTGTTATGAAATAGCTAAGGAAAATATTGAGTATATTAAAGAGACTTATAATAAATATATTTTTGCTATATGCACGGACAATGAGTCAGAAATGGTTAATATGAAAGAAATTTTAAAGAAAACATCCAAAATTTACTAACATATGGGTGTTCCTCTAATTTAATGACTTTATTAGAAAAATATGTTACACCCAAAACAGCACATAATTGAGGTCCACACATATTTTAGAAGCAAACACTTACCACATGAATGGTTTAAAGAAAAAGAGAATCTAATGCCTCAGCTATCCAATGAAACTCGTTGGAGATCACATGAAGCGTGCCTTGCAACATTTATAAGTAATAATTACCATATTTATGTTGAAATTCCGACAGAGAAGGAACAAGAATTTGACAAAACTATTTCCAAAATATTCGATAATGTAGCAATATATAGAGAGGCTGTGTATTTACAACAAAAACTTGCCGTTGTCGTAAAAGCTCTAGACAAAGTCCAAAGTGATTCCGTAAATCTTTCTGATGCAGTATAAATTTGGAAAGATGTCCTCGACAATGACCTGTTACAGAGATACAGACAAGAAATTAAAAAGAGATATGACTTTGCAATTTCACCATTTCACCTTTTTGCAAATACTATGAATCCCAAATACATGGGCAGACGATTTACAGGAGAAGAGGAGGAAACAGTCAAGCAGTGGGTTGCATCGCATCTTTCTGACGAATTTTTAGCAATAATTTTTGGTTTAAGATTAAGGATACAGATGTGTTCCCAGCGACACTTTCTAATGAAGAGCTTATTAAAAAATTCTCAACAAAGAAATGGTGGAAGTTAATCTCAATAAAAAATTGAAAGCAAATAAAAAAAATGAGCGAGTCTGCTAATACTCGAGACACTGATGTGTAAACATATCCTATATCGACATGCACAAATATTTTAGCAGCCCTCATTATATCACTGCGCATGATTATGATGTCACAGCCGTTTACACATTTCCGTCCCCAACCGCATGCGCATTTGCCGAGATTTACCCTCTTATATAGACTTAGCTTTGCAACAGATTAGGTGCAGATAGAGCTGCAAACTTGGTAAACTTCTATAACCATTTAAGAGCCAAGGGTAAGAGCAAAGGTGGCGAAAATACAGATTCCGATTTTATTCATGAATGATTATATTATTAAAAATATTTTGTTCCTGTTGCTTAATTAAAAAAAAAAAACTTGTTTATTTTTTATTTCCTTGTACATATGCCATATACATACCTACATGTGTTTTGTTTGTGTAGTTTTATTTTCTGTTGACTAAAACTGAATGATAACAATAATTTGACCCTGTATATGTACATGAAGTATATTTGAATTATGTATGTTTATTCAGCGGGTAGTTCGCTTTATGTTATTTATGTCAATATTCGCTTGGTTAAGAAATAAATATGTCTGTCATTTATTCAATTCAAAAATTTTTTATTTAAAAAAACACAATTTATGGTGGGTTCTTTATTAAAAAAACGCAAAAAACCCACCCGGTTTTGCCCATCTGGGAAGATTTTATGCCAACCCTGGCTACAGAGCTGGCAGTAATGAAAGAAAACATTACTTTACACGCGCGAGTTACTACAAGCAACGCGTTCCTTGGTAACATCGTTACTTTTTGTACTGGGTAAAATGTAACAGATAGGTAGTTACTTTGTTCAAATAACGCGTTAATATAAAAATAACGCGTTACTATAAAAGTAACGCATTCTAATAAAAGTAACACGTTACTTTGAAGTAACACGTTATTTTCAAAATATTTTGGAGCACCACTACAACTTTACTTTTAAGAGTTGAAAAAAAGTTGAAATTATGAAGATTAGAGTATTTTTCGTACCCCAAACCGTCAAAATTTGATGGGTTTTTTAATTGGAATACGCTAAATTACAGCATGTTTAAATATCTCGTTAAATTCTTGAAAAACAGTTGGAGGACGTCTTACATGAAATGTATCTAGAATATTAAAAAAGAAAATTAAAAATTAAAAATTTAAAAAATATACAAACAATATGGAAAACTCTGACGGTTTAACAAAATTACTTTTACATTATAAATTTGATTTTCTAAATTTTAAGGCTAAAGCTCTAAAGGTTCTTCGAAGTAAATAGAACAACTCTGTATATAATGAAGCCTTAAATTTAGAATGAAATAAATTAAATTAAAAAATAATTAATTTAATTTTAATATATGAATCATTCTTAAACTTCCAACGCTATGAAAATATAATTATATAAGGGGGCCAAAAATATATTACTTTACTTTTGAATACTTTACAATATAAACTGATGGACGATTCAGGAGGACCACGCTGATTTTTAGGCTAATTTTGTAGTCAAATCTTTTGCGCAAGAATAAAGTTATCGAAGCGCGGTTTCCAGAATTTATGAGAGAATTTACTTCAACATACCTGTTCCATTTTTTTTATGTAATACATATTGCTGCCTGCAGGATGTAAGTGAAAAGAAGATTTTTTAATCAAACTTTCTAAGTAGGTGTCGGATTTTCAATTTTTTTTATATTTAATTAGCATTTTTCGTGTGTAGTTTATAAAAAACCCAAACTAACCCAAACTAATTTCTCAAAATTCTAATATTCTTTTTCGGCCATGAAATTTCGATGCTTTTCTAAAAGTTTGTACATTTCAGATATTTGTGTTAGTAGAACTTATTATAATTTGTAGGAGCAGATTTTGGAGTTGATTATAACTAGGGTGACTACATTTTAATTTCTTATATTTCGTAGTGACCAGTGACCATTAGCCCACGCGTACCAACAATGCGTAAATAAGCAAATGAAAACTTTCAGGAACGATGTTAGTTTATACAATATGGTCTACTAACAGTACAAACACAAATATGTGAATCTGAAATGTACAAGCTTTTAGAAAAAAATCAAAATATAATAAACAAAATGAAAATGAAATTTTTGTGAAATTTGTTTCTCCATTATAAACTAAAGAGCGTTCAAGAAATTTGGAAACTTTTTTATGGAGATCGAGTGCTTACTACTTAGAGCTCGAGTAGTTAACTCTTTCACATAGTAAGACTCAAAAACTAAAAACATATTGGCAATACGAATATTTGGTTTTCGATTTTGGTGGTTAAGTCCCATGGAATATGGCGACATTTTTGACGTCGAGTTACTTTTGAAGTAACGCATTACTTTAAAACAACGCGTAATACCTAATTACTTTACAGTACTTCTGTCTGAATAAAATGTTCACATCATTTGTGTATTGTCTTCTAAATTTACAATTTAGAAATTAGCTGTAATAATAATTTTTTTTATTTAAAATTTTACTGCGCATTGCTGAATAAAACAAAATTATAACTGTAAATTTTTTATATGCCGTATAAATATAAACTTTTTGAAATACTTGTATAGGCCTTCTAAATTAACTTTTTATTTTCTCTACCTTATTTCGTGACCTGTCTGCATAACAGAATTGCAAACCTATACTGCTTAATATTTTCTGAATTACATTTTTATTCTGCATTTAATTTCGTCCAGCGCCTAAAGAACCCTGATGGTATTATCTGAATGAGTCGATATAATAGTCTTACATAGTGGACTCCTAAAAAAGTGATAACGTTTTGAAGCATTTTAGAAGCTATAAAGCTCAATGATTATTAAACATTCAATCCACTAATCTAAACTAAAGCATATATTTTGAGACTAAAAATTGCAATTATCTCATCTTAATATTTTAAAAACAGTTTGCCAGAATTATTATGTAGGTAAGTACTCAATATTGTATTACAGTTTATTTAGGTTTTACGAAAATATTTCGAATCCAACATTTAACGGGATGCTGAAAAATAGTTCTAACAATTGCTTTCGAAATGCCAGCGACTATTTTTGTGATATTCACTTATTATTCTTGTCACAATAAAGTCAGGTTTAAATAACACCCTTATGCTTCCAAATGCCCATTTACATCAAACGAGTGGTAAAAAAAACATAATTCAGAAGCAATTGATTAATAATGATAGCAGACAGGAAACATGTTGCTGCCAGTGATTTTTAGAGATTAAAGTAAAATTTAAATAACACCCTTATACTTCCAAAACGCCCATTTACAGTATCAATCAATAAATTACGAAGTTCGTTTTGGAATGTTTAAAAATTAGTTTTTTCCGATTGCAACGTGCACCAATTTGTGTTTTCCAGTAAATATAGGATAAATATCCCGCCGAGACGTTCGAAAATAATAGTTTTTCTCATGCTCGTGTTGTAAATTTCCTGCGGCATAAAATTGATAAATGGATTCACTTCGTGTAACAGTTTATGGAAAGGAAGCTCTTATTGTAAAGGAACATTTAACATTTCCTGGAGTTGTTTAGTTACTTTTCCTCTTGAAAGGTTATTTATATGATGTAGTTAAGTTTTAAAGACACGTATCTTTTAATGGTTACTTCTACTGTGATTGAAGCAACTAAAACTATACATTTATCTTAAATATTACAATATGTAAAATGTAAAATACTAAAAGAGAGATTGTTGAAGATAATAAAGTTAGCATACCTGGGGACTTTATCCATTTAAAATTTTCAAAACCTCTATACACTTCTTCAATTCATCACTACTGCACATGCTTTAAACGTTTTGCAACCACATTTTTTAAGGGCGAGTCTGGTTAAAATTTCAATACGCATTAGGTCAGCAATGTTTTATAGTGCAGTACTGACTTCTTTCTAGCATCATTCCAGCAGAATATTATTCTTCGTAACTTTTTAGCCAAAAAGTTCTGTTTTAAGATGCTTGGATTTCGAGATACGGCTTTAGGTTTTAATGTTCAAATTCATAACAAGGCATAAGATTTACCATCTTTATTTAATGATCAGATCAATATTAAAATCAATGGACAAGGGTGGTCTTGATTTTAGGGTATTATACTGGATATCCCTACTTATAAGATAGGGGTGTGCAATTACGCCCGGTTGCTAATAACGTCCCCTTTTCAATTCAGCGAACACCAGTTTTAACAAATCTACTCGCCTAAAGTAAGACAAGGATAATAATAGTCAAGCGCCATTGTTTGCTTAGCCGGTTGGTTATGAACAAGAAAGTATGAGACAGCAATTTTCGCAATATCTAGGGGGTTCGAACTTAAAGGCTGGTTCGGATAGGTAGCACATTCCCAAAAGAACCCTTTGAGATCACCTGAAGTCCGACAAATGCGTAATGCTTCTTGGCTGAAAATCTGTGCTAAATATTTAACAAGACAAAGATTTAGTGCAAAGAATTATACGTATGACAAATATAGAATTGCCGCTTGCGTTAAACATGCTACGCCTTAATATTTTTAAAATCTGCCATATAAATAATGTTACCAAACAGCTTTAGTAAAGTGAAACATACAGCAGGAAAGGATTTTATTAAGCTATTTTTAAGAAGACATCCAATATTACAAAAAGGAATGATCAGTTCATGAAAGAAACAAGCACAAGCGCAGACCATGCCATTTTAATAACTTTAGCAAGTTATTAGATGAATTGGAGGTAAAAAACACAAACCTGAAACACAAACCTGAGGACATTTTTAATATGAATGAGAAAGGTTGTCGACTAATCTTGCGTCATTAACCTACCGCATTCGCACAAAAGGATGCGAAAGGGATTCACTTTATATATAATGATCATGCCGATAATGTTACAGTTGTGAGCTGTGTATTCTCTATTGGAAATCCCATTGCACCAATGATAATATTTAAAGCGAAAATAGCTAGATCATAATGTTTTGACGACTCAACTTCAAGCAGAATTATTAGGATATCCCCTAGAGGTTATACGACCGCTGAGCTGGTCAATAATTTTATAAAACACTTTGGCAGCTTCAAACCGCGGGGAAAACTTCTGCTAGTGTTTGATGTTGAGGCTTGCCATTTGGATTTACCAATACTTAATATCACCGAAAATCACCGAATTATCCTTTATTGCCTACCAACACCACACATGAGCTACAGACGCTCGACCAATCCATATAATATTCTTAAGAACATCATTGGGATGTAGAATTACTGAAGTATTAGTCTGAACACCCTGGAGTAAAAATTAACAAAACCAGCTTTTACAAGATTTTCACCAATGTTTCAATATGCAACAAATGTATTAAGGGCTGTAATAATTTACCACTTCAACTCAAATGCCGTTCCTGAAACAGCATTTGCTCCATCTATTCTCACGTAATAATTGCCTGAGACCGAAAAGATAATAAAAACTGGATCAGTAGCTTTCAACATCACAACTTACAAAATCTATTGTCGAAAAAACTTCACGTTGCAGAACGAAATATCTGCCTCACTTGAAGAAAACTCATCCGATTCCGAGGATGGTTTCCACCTTAAACAATTACGGAAACAAAGTAAGATTCATATGAGTTCGTTTTAAGAACTTTTCCCAACACCTCATATGAAGCGAGATGTTACTGCTGAACCATCTTTTCCCAACACTTCATATGAAGCAGGATGTTACTGCTGAACCAGCAATGAACTACAAAGCACAGACGAAAGAGCGAAATAAGTAAGAATTCAAATTCTTTCTATTACAACTGAAGATTGATACTGCGCCGCTTGCAAAGAGAATAGGGTATCAGAATTTGTATTGTATGTGCGTCAATGTATTAAATGTCAAGTCTGATACCACGAGGAGTGTGTGGGTCTAAAAGGAGACCATTTCATGTTTGAATGCGGCTAATGTTAAAACAGATTGTCTCTTTTATGTATTTTTTTTGTCGGGTGGAATAGCGCCCAATAAATATGTTTTTATTACTTACATTTGTTTAAGGTTTGAAAAACTATTTTAATATCTATGCCCTTAAATATTTGATTTTGTGTAGTTTATGTGACTTAAACTATGTCTCAATAGAGCGTTACCTAATTTACTACTAGATAGTTAATATCGCCCAAAAATGTTTTTTTAAATGCCGTATTACATGTCTGTGATGATTTGAAAAAAACTTAGGCTGAGGTTATTGACATGTTTATTAATTAAGTTTTGTTATGTAAAGGTATTCTTTCAAGTTTCTCTTCCATAAGTGGTAAATAAAAAAATAATTGTTTAGTAGGCGGTAATACCCTCATATACCTTATTGGTAGTGTTTTGAGAGAGCTATGGATTTAAATTAAAGCTGGGGATAAGAATTTGTATCTGCTTGAATTTTACAGGGTGGCTCGAATTCGAGTCTATGTATGGGGATCTCGAAAATGGTAAGAGATTCAGTGTCGGTCAAATTAGGGCAAAATTGTGCATTTAGGTGCCTAACAATATGTCATTTAGAAAGT